>PVKE010031556.1:0-18964 GCA_004027555.1 Craseonycteris thonglongyai
TATATGGTGTTGGAGGGGGACCTGATTCTGGGAGCTGGGCACATAATGCGATGCATGGGTGATGTGATGTGGAGTTGTCCATTGGGAAACTGTCTGATTGTTACCAACCAATGTCACCCCATTAAATTTAACAATAAAATATATTAAAAAAAAAACAATAAAATAAATTTTAAAAATAGATAGTGAGCATGTTTCATAAATAAAAGAAATTGTATCTCTTGCTTGAAAAAACAGAGAAATAAATACAAGAATATTAGCTGAAGATATCACCTCAAGTAGATTGAGACTTAAAGTTCATCATTTGTAACTGAAATAATCCTCTCATTTTTATGTAAAAATATCTGAAAAAACATGAAATCCTACTATCACTAATTGGTAACTGTCTGGATTGTGAACTGGTACAGTACTAGGAATGCTGGTTCCAGGTTTCTGGAGTTATGGGACTCTGATAAGACCCTATGGAAGGATAATGTGCATCTCTCTCAATCTCTACCCAGCAAGTTCCACTCTGCATGAGCACATGAGGCGTGGCTGTAACAACACTGACCTGGGAAAGTGGTGGGTGATGGTCGTCTACAATGGAGAGCAACTCAGGGGAGATGGGTTGTTATTTTAGGAGGTAAATGGAAGTTCAGGAAGAGTCAGGAAATTTTGAAGAACTTGAGCTCGGAACAAGAGAAAGGGAAATAAGAAAAGGGCATAGTGCCTCTCTGTAACAGATTAATCGAGGTGAAAAGATGGATGGATGCTGGAGAAAAGGGAAGTATACAGTATGTAGAAGTATTGTGTTTAAGAAAGGAGATAGACATCAATAGCAAGGTCATTGGAAAGAGCCTGTTTGTAGACAAGATAACCCCCAATGACTCTTCCTTTGAGTGTAGATAGAACCTGTGCATATGATGGGCTTTGCCTGCTGTGGTTATGTTGTATTTATATTATATGGAAAAGTTGGAGGGAGTTTGCAGATGTGCCTGACATTACCGGGTGATCCCTTTAAAAGTGAGAAGCTTCCCTGCTGACCTTGAAGAAGCAAGCAGCCAGACCATGAACAGCCTGGGGAAATGGGCAGCCTCTAGGAGCCAAGGGCCTCAGTCCTACAGCCACAAAGAACTGAATTCTACCAACAACCTGAGTAAGTTTAGGAGAGGACTTTGTGCTCCAGATGAGAATGCATTCCAACCAGCTGCTTGACTGTCAGTCTGTGAGACCTAAAGCAGGACACCCAGTGAGGCTGCACCCAGACTACTAGCCCACAGGAACTATAAGGTAATACATTTGTGTTCTATTTAACCACTAAATTTGTGGTAATTTGTTATACTGCAGTCAAAACCTAATATAAAACATTTCAAAATGTTTGCTTGGGACATCAAAGTATCTAGCTAGGCTTCTAGAGAAAAACATCACAGTGGCTTGGATCATTTTGGAAAACACTTGACGTATGTGATTATCCCACTTGCCTATGTCTGTTCTACTAAGTCAAAGGCATGAGAAGATCATTCTGGAGCTCATTTCTAAGACCATTTCCTTTTTGCTTAGTTTTACGGTGTTTTGCCTATGGCTATTGCCTAGAAGATTTCAAAATTATATATGAGGGATGTCCAGAAAAAATCCAGCCATAAATGCCTCTGTTTTTCATATTACATGGCTGGATACTTTCCAGATGGTCCTCGTAGTAATACTTTCTACTTACTAAATAACGGCACTTGAAAATGATAACTTTATAGTTCTTCATTTATCAAAAATGGGCATCTCATTCCTATAATTATATTTCCAATGGTCTCACATGGTGTTTTCAACTCACCTAGTGGGTTCTGACCTATAATCATTGTTATTGAGGGAAACAAAAACAAATATCTTAATAATTTTTCTAATTAGAGCTTTAAGCAATTCTAAAATGGATGTTAGAGAGCTATTCTTCATGCTGATAAAGAAAAAAGAAGAATTATGTGCTTTGAAAAGAACCATTCAAAACATTTTAGTACCACATCCTTTTACTTTTACATTTAACCTATGCTCTACTACTCAGAATTCATTAGAAAATTAGTAATTTCTATAATATTATATATTAAATATAAAAAAAATGTTTATTTATTTTTGTTTTTAATTCATATTGAATGTGAAGGGAAAGCAGTTTTTTTACTATGAAATAAAGGAGTCCAAAGAAATCAAATTTATGCTGCCCTTTATGTATCCTCTCCTCTTAGGGCCAGAGAACATCTGAAGATACAACATTAAATGAATCTTTGTAATTGGTTAAAATGGCATATTTACATTAGTCAGTATGAATATTGTGTTTTATTTTAGAAATATAGTTTACAATAATGCCATAGAGTTGAGAAGAATCTTCTCCGTCTGTTGTGAGGTTGCTCCTGAGAGAAGTTAGCAAATGGAATAGTCAGACATATATAGTTTATATGTAGATGTCTGCTCTTCCTTCCTTCTTTTCTATTCCATTTCTTGCCAAGAAATAAAAGTGGCAATAATCTTACAAAGTCTAGTAATCCAACATGCAGTGCAGTATGATAGCAGCTGCTCAGAAAATCTTTGATAGGTGGGAGGAAAAAATCCTTAGAAATGATGCCAGATTGTCAGCTCAAGAATTTGAGGGAGTCATTTAATTGAAGATGAATCAATAGGCTGTTTCTACTGCAAGGATTTTTCAAGCTGTACATATGTTAAAACACATGAGGACATTTAGGAGGCATGTTTCACATTCAGTCATTGTTAGGATTTTGAAAGAAGTTTCTGGCCTGAGTACATGTAACACTCTGATTAGATAAATAGCAACCCAAGTGATCCTGTGACACACAACCTTTCTCTCTGAAGGAAAAAAGATACAGCATTTCCCAAAGCATGGCATCTGATAATACATCACGCTTGCAGTCAGAAATTAAGCTGCACTAAGGAGAGCTAATGGAGCAGAGCAACATCTTTAGAAACAAGTCCCCTTTGTTATTGCAGAGCTTTTAACAACTCACTCTTCTTCCTTCCTCGTTTGTGGCGCATTGGCAGAGACAAAGAACTGTAAATAGGTCAGTTACTCCGGACTGAATTCATTGTAAATTGCAGCAGGTGAAGTTCTTTGCCAACCTGTCCACGTGATGGGTTTCCCCGTGCTCCTTCAGGAGGAGGAATTAGTGCAGGAGCACAAAGCACATTACACCGTTAGAAAGTAATGGTTGGGGAAGCCAGGATGGCTCAGTGGGTTGAGTGCTCACTTTGCAGCGCCAGGGAGTGAGGATCGAACCCTGACCCCGGCCTATGCGGAACCATGTGCTGAACTGGGAGCTGCCCCAGTTCAGTTCTCTCAGTGTCTCTGTATCTCTCTCTCTCTCTCTCTCTCTCTCTCTCTCTCTCTCTCTCTCTCTCTCTCTCTCTCTCTCTCTCTCTCTCTCTCTCTCTCTCTCTCTCTCTCTCTCTCTCTCTCTCTCTCTCTCTCTCTCTGTCAAAAATAAAAAATAAATAAATAAAATAAAAAAATAGAATTTGGGAATGCCAGTATGGCTTAGCGGGTTAAGTGCTCGCTTTGAAGCCCGGAGGATGAAATCCCGGCTCCGGCCCAGGCGGACCCACATACTGAACTGGGGTGTGCTTCCCGAACGCGGTGAGCCCCCCAGTTCAGTTCAAAAAAAGAAGAAAGAAAGAAAGTAATGGCATCGAACTATGGGTAAAACAATAAAATTAGATGGTTGAATCTAAGTACCTAAATGTTAATGTTTGTTGTTCTCAAAGATCAAATTAGAGTGTGTCAGTCAACATAAGACAAAGCTCACAAAAATATTTCATCTCAGAATTTACATAGCAAGTAAAAACAAAAACAAAAAAACTACCCACCTGGCACCACCATGATTTTGATGCTCCCCTTTTCTGCCTCCCAGGATTGTAAAGATGTGTAGCACGTCCTGTCCTAGCTTGGTTAGGCATCTGAGATTACCGGTACCTCCAAGACAGTGAGTGTGTCTTGAATCCCAGAAGGAAAATGCCTTGGGGTTTTTATTGTGTGGTTTCTAAGTAGGCTTTTCTTCTGTTGTCATCCTTAGCAAGTTCTGTGAGCTAGCAGTTGGAAATGACTTTGTTTAGTTATTTACTTATGATCACTGCTGATGCTCAATACTGACTTTAAATTATGAAATAAACTTCAATCTTTACTCTTTTGACTGTAACTACAAAGTACATATTTTTATATGGGGCCCAAATAATTGTCTTTCTTTGATAATGTTAATGAAAAACTTCTTTCTTCATAACTATTAAATAAAGGGAAAAAGCCCAATGATGAGCTTCTAAATCAGCTTAGTATTTAAGCCTCCAACTCAATCATTTTATCAGATCAGCACCTTTTTCTGAGAATTATTTGCCATTTTTTCTTCATCTCCAACTCCAGTTAATTTATTCAATACAACTTAAAAATAATAAATGACCTTTTCTGAAGCAGTTTTAGGCTTATAGGAAAATGAACAAAAAGTAGAGAGAGTTCCCATTTACCCTCTTACCACCCCCGAGCTTCCAGTCTTATCACCATCCTGCATTAATGTGGTTCATTTGTTACAATTGATGAGATAATGTTAAGATATTGCGATTACCTAAAGTCCATAATTTACATTAGAGTTCATACTTGTATTGTATTATAAGGCTGTTGATATGACATGTATCCACCATTATAGCGTCATAAAAAGAATCCAGGTACCATTTTGAATATCAGTTTTCTGGTTTTGCAGACACTAGAAAACTAAACAAGAAAAATATATTGTATTTGCTGAGGTCAAGAAGAGCCAATCCATTATCCAGTTACCACCAATGGACCCAGCCCTGTATATTGTGTCTGTTGAAGTGAATGGCCCTTGACATAAAAGGAATGCTTTTCCTCTAACTTTTTCTGTGCTGGAGATGGACGCTATATTGTATGTGTTAAGTTGGCAGATATAAATGAAAATTAAGAGGAACATCCATATGAAATCTTTCACCCATTCTGCTCACTACTTTGTGAATATTTCCATTGCCTTCCAATGTGTCTACACTCTGAATCTCATGATAAGGAGGATGATGGTGCAATTTTTGAACATGCTAGAGATTTGGTGACATCTAGGAAAGCCCCTTAACAAAACTTTCTCTTTAGTGATTTTCTTTGTCTTTAGTAACTTTCATGCTCTCTTTTCGAAACTTTGTATATATGATCTTTTGTCCATTTTTCATCTTAGTTAGGTTATGGCATATTTTTTTTATAAAGTTCATTGTTTAATAATAAATTTAATGAAAATAAATGTATTTATTTCTCCTATTAATCTTTTGTGTTAATTTGATTCTTAGACTAGCCAAAAAGAACTTAGAATGGTAAAGGGTAATTTTTCCTCCCCAGTGGAAACATTCCCAATGGACAAAATTTTACTTACTTTTTGACAAATATACCATTTTGACAAGTATACCATAATATTTGGGCTAAATTCCTATATTTTACTGTTCAGAACAAAATTTCTATGAACATTCTTGGGCATGCATGTCTCTTTACATAAGTTTGAGTTTTCACTTTTGGTTTTTTGTTTTATACCCAGTGATGGGATTGTTGCACAGTGTACATGTTCAGTTGTTATGTTCGTAATACTAAACTATTCAACAAAGTGGATGAACAAGTTTACATTTCCTCAAGTATTAAGAGTTTCTGTTGCTTCACATCTTTGAATATACTTAATAATTGTGCACATTTTTAATTTTTGATAATTTGTTGTGTGTGAAATGGAATAGAGTTGGTCATAATTTCTCTTAATATCAGTCTGACTTCTATAGCATCTCTGATCATATTTCTTTTTCATGACAAAATTGTTTGCTTGTGTTTTTCTCTTTTTTTAATCAATGTGGTGGATTTTTATACATTTTATTTGCCTTTTTATTTAAAGCAACATTTATCCTTTGTCTTCTGTTTTTGTTGGTTCTATCTTATTATGTTTGTGTTTTACTCTATTACCTTTTTCCTTCTGCTTTATTCGGTTTATTTTTCTTTGTTTCTAATTTCTTAAGTTGGATAATGATTTTATTAATGTTGAGCCTTTATTCTTTAATAATTTAAGCATTTAAGGACATCTTTCTCTCTAAGTGTTATTCAGCTCTTTCCTGCGATTTAAAATTTATTATCATTCAATTTTAAACACTTTTTACTTCCTATTAAGACTTCTTTAACTCATGAGTTATTTAGAAGTGTTTTAAATTTTCTAAGTGTTTGGGTTTTTCTAGTAGTCATTTTGTTATTGATAGCTAAGTTAATTATGTGAGGCCAGATAATCTGTCCTATGTTCCACCATTCCTTTGATATGTTTTGAGATTTGAATTGTGGTCTAGAAAAAAAAGTCAAATTTTATTATTGTATTCAGAGTGTTTGAACAGGTTTATTCTCTAATTGGTCCATACAAATAAATAAATAAATATATATATATATATATATATATATATATATATATATATATATATATATTTAAACATTTTAATTCTATTATTTAAATATTCCCTTTTTTTCATAACAGCTCTAGCTGTCACTTTCTTGCCATTGACCAAGAAGGCCTTAACATTCCCCTCAGTTTAGTCTTGAGACAGGATTCTTTCTGATTCTGGGCCCCTGATTTTCCTTTGTCTAGACTAGCGCATTTACTTTAGAAAACTTGTAAATGCTTTCTGTGCCCCTTTGAATGTAAAAATTTTTTGAAAGTTTCTTGCCAGTTTCACAACCCAAGGTTGTCTTTCTTGAGGTCCTGGGAACCATCCTTTGAGGAAGAACCATCAAGGAAGAGAGTGCCTATGTCTCCTAGTCTCTGTGGGAGGGCAGGAGTTGTAAAAACTAGCTATCATTGGGATATTTTTTTATCTTTTGTGGTCTTAATGTTTTAGTCACGTAATTTTTTATTTTTTTAAACCACATTTTAAAATATTTGTTTTATTGTTTGAGAGAGGATGAAAGAGAGAGAGAAGGTGGGAGGACCCAGAGCAGTCAACGTAGTTGTACATCATTACTTACTTGTGACATGGTTTCATTCCACACAGGTGGATGTGGGGCTACACAGGGCAGGAACTGAACTGGGGGCCTCCTGCATGGGAGGTGAGAATGTTTGCCACCATCCCTACAGTTACCAGTTGCACTGCAATTTAGCATATAGGTTTGCATGAGCCGAGGATGGGACTAGATCTTCAGACCTTGCAGTTGCAAGGCAAACACTCAACCTGTTAAGTTATCCTGGCCCCTTCCTAGCCATGTAATTTTTAAATCACACATATATATATTTTGACATTTTGTAAACAATCCAATCCACAGCTTTTTTTATTCTAGGTAGACACTCAGTCCATTTATATTCAAAGTGATTATTGATGTATTTTAAGTTAGTTCTATTTTTTATGTTTCACACTTTGTTGTTATTTTATTCAATGTAAAGGTTGATAGGGGAAATGTTCTCTATTGTTTCCTTCTCAAATTAGAATTTAATTTTCATTCAACACTTTATGAAAGATACAAGCTGTTGAGGTCCCAGAGTCATACCCTTTATAATCTAAACTTGAATAGATTTTTAGTTATCTTCTATGTGTAAAGTTATAGTTTTTTAACCAAATATAATGAATCCCTCCTAGAATTTTTCTAAGGTCTTAAGGTAAATGCTTTTCTTTCATTCTTTCATATTTATTCTAATATGTTTTAAATATATTGGGTTTTTCTTTGAGCACTTTACCTGTTCAAATGACCTGATTGTACAGTGCTTAGTCATTTTCTAAATATTTCTGAAATTTATATTGTATTTACACTTTGATGAGAGAATAATTTTTAAGAGCTTTAAAATGTTTACATGAATGGGTTTTGGAGTTTGCATGTTTTATTTTTAGCTTTATTTCTTTACAGTCAGCTTATACCAAGTTTCCAGTATTTTCATCTATAAAGCTGCTATGCCAATATTTCTCAAAGTTTAATGTGTATCTGAATCACCTAGATATCTTGTTAAAATGTAGATTATATTTCAATAGGTCTAGATACATTTCTAGCAATTTCTCAGATAATGCTGATACTTCTGGTCCATGGACCACACCTTGAGAAGCAAGGTCCCTTACCTTTATTTTAATAATTTTTTGAGTAACTCCTGACCTTATCGTCACCTATTTCTTGCTAAGTAGTCCCAGCTAGTAGTTTGTTATTTTTTAAAAAGACTACCTTATTTAATCATCACCAGTAGATCTGGAAAGTTGGTTTTCTCACTGACAAAAGTGAGCCCGAGTATACAGTGGCAAACCCCAGACACCTATCAATCTTGCTTCTCTGTCACATATCATGTACCAGTTGTTTTCCAAAAGGCTTGGGGGAGTATGCCAGTGACTATATGACAACTTAAATTTAGGTAATTTGCCCTAGAACACTTTTTCTCTGAATCTGTTGTGTCAACTTTCTCATGGACTTGTTCTGTTTGCCTTTGGTGTTTTTTCTTTCAGCTTGAGGTGGAAATTGTCTTGACAACCCTGGAAACACTATATAACAGCTTTTATCCCAAGCATCGATTTAATAGTTAAGTGTCTCTTTTCAGCTAACTGGTTAATATCTGTAAAGCTTATTATTGTTGTTGTTGTTATTATTACTATTACAGCTTTCTATAGTCGGTTCCTAATGCATATTAGCACAATACAAGTTTTGGGAAATCTTCAGTGAAGAAATGTTTCAGGGAAGCCGGAATGGCTCAGTGGGTTGAGCGCTCGCTTTGGAGCCCCAGGGACCAAAAATCAAATCCCGGCCCCGGCTGTGCTGACCCATATGCTGAACTGGGGAGTGCCCCCAGTTCAGTTCTCACCGGGGCAAGACCTCCGCCCAGTTCCTGCCTTGTGCAGCCCCACGCCCACCTGTGGAATGAAACTATGTGGAAAAACTGATGATGTGCAACTATGGAGACTGTTCTGGGTCCTCCCCCTTCTCTCTGTCTCTGTATCTCTCTCTCTCTCTCTCTCTCTCTCTCTCTCTCTCTCTCTCTCTCTGTCAAAAACAATAAAAAATAAATAAATAAAATAAATCTTTAAAAATCTGTTTCACTAAGACATCCTTTATCATTTGCCACTGTTTCTGAATTTTATATTCAGATATAAACATATACCTACTTATCAACCAACCACATGCTAAATTTGTACTAAGTAACAAGCATTAGATCATGCACTTTAAAGACATTATCTCATTTTATACTCACAATTGCCCTATGAGGTAGCATAAGCTCCATTAGATAGGAGGAAATTAAGTACAGGCTTAGTAACTTATATAAAATATTTAGATAATTCAGGACAGAGCTCAAATTGCCCAGCTCAAAAGCAGGATATATATATATATATATATATATATATATATACACACACACACACACCTTTGGGGAATGCCTTCCTGGTTTTCAGGTACCCAACACTGGCCTCTTCCTCAGGACAAGGACCATTTAGATAATTCTGCCATGGTCTGTTTAAAAATTTTAAATGGAAAAAAAATAAAAATAAAAAATTTTTAAATGGGTGGCAATTGTGGGAGACGATTGTGCAATTGAGCATACTTTACCAATAAAACGAATGCCCAGAAGGCTGTTTGTCACCTAATAAATGTGGCTTAATGCTCAGGAACATCATTCTCAGAAGAGATTTTAATGCATTTTACAGGTGTTTCTCAGCCTGCCAGGCCACCTCCTCCAGGGCAGCTTTGACAAGAGGTGACATGGCAGAGGATTTCGTACTGACACACCTTTGTGTGCAAACAGGGAGGGCTCTGTGCTAAACCAGTAAACTTTAATCTAATTTCCAAAACTAAATGAGAATAATAATGGCAATAAAAGATCCAGAACACCACTTTATTACATCCCATTGTGTTATAGTTCTTGGCAACAACAGAAAAAAAATCTGCAATCAAATTAGGGCAATCTGCATAACAGAAAAATTAGCAAGAGACAGTGGAGGCAGGAAATTGTTAATGATTTTCATTATCTGTAATGCTGTTGAGAGCTTTATTTGTCTTCACCTTGAAACTTTGGAGAAAACCTAACTCTTCTTGGCAGCCTTAAACTTCTTTTACTGAAGCATTTGCTATTTAAACACACATCAAGCCCTTGAGGTTATTTTGAAATGTTTTTCCTTTCCTAGGTGGCCAGGGTTTTTATGTTCTAAAAGAGACTCACTGGAGAAAATCTAAGGGGCTTTAGGAGCTGCTTATCACTCAGATGAACATTTTTGTCATATTTAAAATTATGAGATTCCAATGTGCTTGAATGGAATGAAGAATGCTGACTTCAAATACCAGTTGGTCAATTAACTCAATCTGTTTTCTCCCTGTAATGAGGGATCATAGTACTTATCTCATTGGGTTGAGATTTGAACCCAATGGATTTGAAGGAATGTATATAAAGTTTCCAATCACATTACACATTTCATGATTAGTAGCTAGCTGAGTCTTGTGAAAATTTGCAAAGGGGAGGAACGTAGTTCAGATACTAGCCATGCATTGGAGATGAACTTGAATGGTTCTTTTCACTTAGTATTTATGTTTTTTCCAGAGGTCAGAGATACTTATATGCGCCAGTTCTGGGAGAAAGTTGAGTGCAAGACAAATAGCAATTATCAAGATTGGCTGGATTTTTCCAATTGTTCCAGTTGAACTGGATTTTTCCAGTTGAGCTGGAATTGGAGGGCAATTAGTTCTTAGACTCACACCTTCCTCTATTTCTGGTAAGAAGATTATCTTCACAAAAGCATTTTTACATATGTTGACTGTAAACAAAAAGTCAGCCAGATATATCTCCAGCAAGTTTATTTGTGAATAAGAAAGAATTGTAATCTGGTGCATGCAACCATGGCAAGCCACATGCAAGCTGCTAAAACAAAAAAGAGGAAAGTCTTTTATAGAAGACGTTGATGTAAGAAATGTCCAAACCTGTAGAGAACTTTAGTGACTTTATTTGAGCCAAATGAGACACTTACCAGGAAGCAAAATCTCAATAGATCAAGAAAATGCTTCAGAGGATGGCAGTTTTGCAGTTTATTTACTCAAAGATTTGAGATTCCCAAAAACAAAAAGGGGGGAATGAGATGAGGACCCTAAAATTAGAGTTAGAACAAGGAACAAGGGCCAGCCTCCTCCCACCCCCCCCTCCTCACCACCCGCAGGACAGAGTGCTCTAACATGCCAGGGTATGGTTTGGCATGTACTGGCCAAAGAGGCAAAAAAGTTTTCTGCCCTGCTGGAACTGCAATGGCTAACTGCCAAATTAGCTCTGTAAGCATGCTTGCTTGCTCCAGCCTATCCTATAATCCTCCACCATTATGCCAATAGCCCCCCACTCTATAACTTTCCCGCTCTGTAACTTTACAGTCATCCCTATCCACCCTGCAGTGCCCCACACCCTCCGCTGATACTGGCTTAGCCAGAAATTGCCAAACCCATGCTAGAATATCTCACTTACCCAGAAATTGTTACACCCTGCTCTTCAGCTTCTGTGTGCTGCATTTGCTGCGCGCCTTTTTGCAAATATAAGCTGTGGACTTTCCCCAGTTTGGGGTCGCGGGTTTTGAGGGACATGAGTTCCCCATGGACGCCGGCAATAAAGACTCCCTCGCTTTGAAATCTGTTTTGGGTCTGAATCTCGTTTTTCTGGGTACAACAATTTAATACATTAGAGTCATAGCAGGAGATATAAGGAGGGTCACATAAAATGCATTGGTGGTAGATTAAGGGGGTGATAGAAAGCTAAGTGGCAGAAATCTCTGGGACTGGATAAAAAGTAAAATGGAGAGATACATACTTCTTTCACATGGATGGGTACAGGATAGTTAATAATTAGCATTTGCAGTGCAGAGATGGTATTTGAGAAACAAGATAACTTGTGCTGTGGTGCAATGTGTTGTGCCCTGAGGAGTCCAAAAAAGTATTACTCTGATGTTCCAAGAGTATGTTATCTCAGATGCAAAAAGACAATAGACCGGCTCACTTTAGGTAAAGACTGACCTTTGTCAAGGAAGCTACAGGCCCAGAATGTGATTGCCCACCATGACCTGCTCTTAGAGATTTTTTCTATTCAGACTATCCTGTGTGGTTAATTTTGGTCTCTGAGTTTGTAGGGCCCACCACACTGTCCTCCTGTGAGCTTGTCAGGCTTAGTTTGTGGCCCCCTTTTTGTCCACTGGGGGAAAAGGAAGTTGGGAAGAGCTATTACTACAAGTGCTCCTGTTGTGCTTTGCTATCTACAAAGGGCATGAGAGCTCCCCCTTCTGGTCTCCCTACTTCACTTTAAAGGAGGTTTCTGTTTAATTTTTATACTTACATAGGGCAGGTGTTCAGTTGCTTTGGCGTCACGTGTTGGATTATAAATCTTTACAATTCATGCACTAACAAGTTAGTACAAAAACTTTTTTTACAGGATATTCCACTAACTCTGAAGTCATCACTACCAAAGCATTAATTTAGTTGTAACTCTAATGAAATGGTCTTCAGCTCCTTTCTGACTATTGTTCTGTGGTCTCTGATTGAGTATATTTTAACTGATAAGATGGGATTTGAAAAGAATAGACTTAGTTAATATACTCAGATAGGCTAAATTTGCATCTTTCAACATCTTACCTTTACTCTCTACTATCTTCTGACCTTTCTCACAGCTCCTTTCTTGAAATATAATCCTTTAAATGATTTATTCTCATTTATCTGTAATTTGGAAAACCGGTAAAGTCATTTAACTTAGAGTGATTCTATCATGAGGGAAATTAGTTTCTATCAGACTCCTAGCTACTGTTTTAGGTTGGCCCCACACCTAGCCAACCAAGACAGAAAAGCTCACTCTTCATCATTTGAAAGTATCAGGGGAAGCCAGGATGGCTCAGTGGGTTAAGCACTCGCTTTGCAGCCCAGAGGTTCAAGGATCAAGTCCCAGTACCAGCCTTGGCCTGTGTGGACCCATATGCTGAACTGTGGTATACTTCCCATGGTTGGTTCCTGCTGGGGTGAGCTTCCATGTAGGAGGCCCCCACTTTGGCCCCTGGCTTGTGGGGGCCCCCACCCCAGTTCCTGCCCTGCGTGGCTCCAAGCCCACCTGTGTGGAATGAAACTATGTCAAAAAACAACTATGGAGACTGCTCTGGGCCCTCTTCTTTCTCTCTCTCTCTCTCTCTCTCTCTCTCTCTCTCTCTCTCTCTCTGTCTCTCTGTCTCTCTCTCAGTCTCTCTCTCTCTCTGTCAAAAACAATAAAATACATCTTAAAAAAAAAAAGTATCAGATGAGCTGGACTACCACTTGAAACCAGAAATTATTCACATAGATTACAAATACCATGGCTGGGGGAGGTATTCCTAAACCTAGAATTACAAAGGGAAATTAAAGACAAAACTAAAGATCCTGAGAGAATCTGAAGTAAATTTCTGCTTTGATTTACAAACATGGAAGTCTTTTTCCCTTGGAAATCCAGATATTAAGTATACCTGAATGAGCGTATGTGTGTGTACATGTGTGTACCTATGTGTAAGAGTGTATGAAGTTGTATATATATGTATGTGAATGTCTCAGTTTGTGAATGTTCTCACATAAATAACCCATTATCTGGCGAGTCTGTTTTATCTCAGAAGTGTCATAAGTAATCCAATGATTGTGAGTGATTCCTTTCTCTTTCTGATAATATACAGTAATTGAAAGTCTTTCTATATTTATTTATTTTCATTTTGAAGGTGATATCAGGGGAAGCTGGGATGGCTCAGTGGATTAAGCGCTCACTTTGCAGCGCCGGGGACCCAGGATCGAATCCCAGCCCTAGCCCATGCGGACCCATGTGCTGAACTGGAGAGTGCCCCCAGTTCAGTTCTCTCTCTGTCTCTGTCTCTCTCTCTCTCTCTCTCTGTCAAAAACAATAAAAATTAATTAATTAATTTAATTAAAGGTGATATCAGGAAACCAGACGCCTGTGTCCGTTACAGCTCTATCTAATGGCCTCCTTTGCCCCAAGATTACCTGAATTTCCATCTGGATTATCCCCTGAGAGGTTGCATCATGATAATTTATATGGTTTGCACCTCAAAGAGTTCTGTGTTAAAAGTCTCTGCTACTTAATAATCATAGGACCTTGGACCAATTTCTTAGCCTCATTAAAATTCATTTTCTTCATTTGCAAAATAAGAGGACATGAAATTGAGAAGCTTGGTGTGAGTACTACATAAAGGAAAGGTTGTAAACTAGCACAGTGTCTGGCATATGTTAGGTGCCTAATAAATGTTCATTGTTTTTGCTATAGTTATTATTACTAGTACTTGATTATTACTACTGTGATTACTATTAGTATAACAATCAATACATGTAGTCCATGTAGTTTCTGTTATTCCTTGGAGATTCTATAACTGATAATCTCCAAATATGTTACAAATTTAAACATCAGAAAGGGAATATTTTAATGTTGAACATTTTAAATAAAAGCAAAAATTTTATTAACTTCTAAGAATGACCTTTACATATGCCACACTTCTATTAGGGAGTGAAAAGTCTATTTATAATATGAACAATCACTTCTAATTTATCTGTTTCAGATATGGCTCTATGTCATATTTTATTAATATGAAACTCTCCTATACATCTAATATTGAAGTTCTGACTGGGAAAAAACTAATTATACATCTCAGATGAGTGTCCTCTGATTAATAAAAAATTTTAAATCATTTTGACAGGGCTTTAGGTCGTCTCAGCAGCCAGTCCTGGTGACTCAGTCTGTAGCTGTCGTTTCAGTGAGAACTAAGAACGAGTCATACTGCTTCCTTATGAGCTCAAATACCAATCAGAAGAGGGGATCATAAAATATGCCAGAAAGCAGGAGTGGTCATTCCTATGGGACATTTGGAGCATCCCATATATCTGGCCTGTACTGCTGCTGTCTTTGATGCCTCTGTTCCCCCAGAGAGTGATGCTTGGGTGTCATCTCTTTCAGAGGAACAACTGGCACAGAGAACTAAGTCATTGAAGAAGAATGTGGAATTACAATTGTCAACATAGAAGATAAGACAATATGATGCTGGGGATGCTGGGATAGCTCAGCGGCTGAGCACTTGCCTTGCAATCCCAAGGACCAGGTTTTGATTCCTGGCCCCCGGCCATGCAAATCCTATATATGGAACTGCAGCACAACTGGTAACCGCCAGGATGGCTCCGCAGTGAAGGTTCTCGCCTCCCATGCAGGAAGCCCCCGGTTCAGTTCCCACCCCATGAGGCCCCACATCTACCTGTGTGGAATGAAACTATGTCACAAGTAATGATGTACAACTATGGAGACTGCTCTGGGCCCTCCCCTCTTCTCTCTCTCTCTTTCCCTCCCCCTCTCTCAAAAATAATAAACCTTAAAAAAAAAAACTTTAAAATAAAGGACAATATGATGCTAATTTTAAAATAAAGGACTTTCCTGAAAAGCTAAAGGTATCTTCACTGAAGCACACTTTTTTGTAAGCAACTCAGATCATGACTGACTTCATACCTTGGCAACTGAAAATTGTTGTGGACATGGTCTGGGACATCAAATATAAGACCATCCACAGGCGCTTCGTAGACACTTTAAAGCCACCCCAAGTGGTTCAAGTTTGCTATTCACATGTGCTGAACCAGGACAACGTACATAGCCAGGTCACCGTCCACACACATAACTGGCAGACTTTGGCTATCTGTGACCAGTTTGGCAGATTAGTGTATGGATAGGAATATGTGCCCAAGGATGTCCTGAGGTATGTTGTCTTTGAAATGCCTGACAAGCCTCTATGGGAGCTGGAGAATGCACGGCAAGATCATCCCCCCATGGGCACCCTCTAAGCAGCCCATCTTTCAGATGATCCTAGGCCCCCAGCTGAAGCCCTGGGAAGACTATGAAGAACCACAAGGAGAGGCCCATAAGCTTCGCCAAGCCTGACCGCAAAAGTGACGCCTGGGGTGCAGCATGGGTGATGAGGTGGCTGGGAGCTGTGGAGTCATCCATCTCCATCTACAGAAGAAAGAACTCCCTTTGTTCTCTCTTGTCCTCCTTGGGTCTTTTCAGCTGTCTCATCCTCAACAGCCACAGCTAATGGCTCTGCCCAGGTCGGGGGCTGCTATGAACAGCCATGGACCCACTTCTTTTTAAAACATCATATCTAGCTTCTGGTCAGATGAAAGGCAGTCTGTTTCAGAGAACATCTGATACCATTTTTTCCCACAGCAGGTACTATCAGGAGTAACTAGCAAAATTTTCTTTCTTATCACTGGGTAGGGATCAGAATTTGAAATAAAACACTCTCGAGGTGTTGGATACATTGTAGTGGGTTCTGTTCTTTCCCTGGTTCAGGCTAGAAGTAGATCAGCCTTCAAATGGCAGAAATTGAAGATAGGCTTAATTGTGAGTGGTGTGACTTCCAGGAAATCCAGGCTTGGGAAAAATCGTGTTAATAAAAGATTGTATCATTTAACAGGGCCTTTTCTTATACACCAACTCACTGGATCAGTGTTTGTATTTCATAGAAGAATGTAAATCTCCCCCAAAAAGTATTTATCTCTCAAAAATTAAAAAGAGGGGAAGCCGGGATGGCTCAGTGGGTTAGGCACTCACTTTGCAGCGCCCCGGCCCGTGCGGAACCATATGCTGAACTGGGAGCTCCCCTAGTTCAGTTCCCTCTCTGTCTCTGTATCTCTCTCTCTCTCTCTCTCCTCTGTCAAACTAAATAAATAAATAATATATATATATATTAAAAAAAAAATTAAAAAGAGTCATTTTCTTTTAGTTTAAATTTGTGAAGTTTTAAAAATACCCATATTTGTTAATATTATCCTGAATGCATACGTGAAGTTTCTGGAACAAAGAATATTATTAATTTACAACAAACAACAACCACATGGTTCTCCTGTGCCCCAATTTTTACACTGAGGGTGTTGTAATGAGAACCAGATAGATTAAAAGTCTATGTATAAGGAGTCTATATTTTAGGTGAGGAATTCTGAAGAAATGAACATGGGTTCTTATATATGCTATCTTCCTCTCTTTAAGACAGAGTCACCTTGAAAATGTAATGGGAAGGATCCTGAGTTCTTACACTAACCCTTTGGAACATAAATAAATCTTTCCAAGGGAAAGATAAGACTAGGGTTCCTGCTACACAACCCAGGGATGTCTGTAGTCTCTCAGGAATTCATTATGTTAATCAGCCATACATTAACCTCCAAGGGTTGCTTTTAATGAGGGCCAAGTTTGAATAAAATTTGCTTAAAAAACCCTGTTGTCAAAATTAATAAAGAAAGCCTCAAGTAAAATTGGAATTGGGAAAGCCTGTAGAGGGAGCTCTCCTGCACTGATAGGTTGCCCCAAACAAAAAGAGACTAGCCTTGTATCTCCAACAGAAAAATGTTTTCTACTCTACTACCCCACCAGGAAGGAGGAAGGAAGATTTTCTCCTCCCCTGCCAATGGCTTGGACAATGAAAAGCCACTACACTTCAAACTCCCAGTTTCCTCCTATGGATTCTTTGTTTATTAACAGCTCCACCCAACTTCCCCTTTTCTCTATAAAAGAACATTCTTTTTATTTGCAGATTTGTATATGGTTTTACTGTATAGCTCATCATTCCCAAATTGTAATTCTTTGCAATTCTTGAATAAATATATTTTTGCTGGTAAAATAACTTTTATTTTAAGGTAAACATTGTACTAAAACATAAAAATATTTTTTCATGGCCCCAGATATATATTATTAAACTTAAACTTACACAACACTAAATTTACCCCCATATCTCTTTTCAAGAAAGGGAATTGAGAGTCAGAAAGTTTAAGTACATTTTTTAATGCCACACACTTATGATTAAAACTGAGGCTTTGTGTGAAAGCTTTTTGGTGACTAAAATGCTAGTCTGCAAGACTAACTAGGAATTCATATTTTACATATCAGTTATTAGCAGGCCTACACCTAATTGAAACTGTGAATATTACCATCTTACCTCCTGTTCTAAGATTTTTCTGAGAAGATTAGACACAGTTAATCACTTATAGACATAATAGGAGAGAAAGAAAAAATATTTTTGACAAAAAGAGTTAAGAAAGGGGAATTGGAATTTAGGAAGACACTTATGTATGGTTTTGTTTTTTGTTTTCATTCTATACAGTTTCATATTATTAGTTCATTGCTGAAGAGTTTCCTCAAATATTGGGATAGTTATTTCTCCACAGACCTTGCTCTCTCTCCATTCCAAAGAAGAAGTATTTTCTCCTATTTGTATTATTTTGATGTATGCTTGGAATATGGTTTCAGCTAATATGATAGCATATCCTGCTCCTGGGTGTTAGAAACACAAGGACGCTTAGTGCTTTTTCTTTTTGAGTTCGGACCCAAAGTGAGGAACTAGCGTTAAAACCCAGTTTTCACAGGAGGTGAATTGAATAAGGATGGAGAAGAGAGTTAGATTGTATTGTTATCAATTTTCATGAAGAGAAAGAACACATGCATTTTGTCATTTTGCTCTGTCATTTTTAGGTGACAGTAACTTTGATAAAGTCATTATAGTTCTAATTACCTGAGTTTAATCCTTTTTATTTCTTAGGATAATATGAGTCACCAGTATGTTAAAATAGTCTTTATTCTTAGTTTTAAACAATTCTGCAGTAAAGAAAAGAAAGTTGGTGACAATGTCAAAATACCCTGTCACATGTGTTTCAAACCAAGTGTTCCCAGGACTTGAGTAAGCCCAGTATATACATAGCACCTATGGCCTCATGCCAGAGTGCACCTCTACATTCCCAGCCAACTCTCTGTCTGTTTCTAATGGTCACATGGGGCCAGGAACATTCCGCAATTTTAAGTTGGGTTTTTTTTGGGGGAGGGGGGGCTTTGGGGTATTTTTTATTTTATTGTTAAATTTAATGGGTGACATTGGTTGGTAACAATTACATAGTTTCCTGATGCACAAGTCCACATCACATCACCCATGCATCGCATTATGTGCCCACCTCCCAGAATCAGGTCCC
>PVKE010031557.1:0-18954 GCA_004027555.1 Craseonycteris thonglongyai
GAGGTTTTTCTTCATGGAGTAAAATAAGAAATAAAGTGATAATTTGGAAACTACTGCTGAACTTTGGTTTTGCGTATCATAGAGATTGACACTGAGTATAAATACCTTTAAGATCACCAAATCGCTGTTTTTTTTTAAGAATGGACCCATACATGTTATTTTACAGTTATGATTTTGAGATATCCATCAATAATTAACAAGTTAACATAAGTAAGTTTTCATTGTAATTATATCTGAATCTAAACGCTACTGTAAAATTAAAAAGTTCTTATATTAAAAATCACTTGCTGATAAATGCAAGGCCACAGATTGTACTTGCATTTTTAAGTTTTTCCCCCAAATTAGAATCCTCCTTTGGATATCCCAACATTTCCTACTGAAGGTCACAGACTTCAAGAATCATATGTTTGTCATTAGTGTGATAAACAATCATATTGGCTGTAACTATAGTTTTCAAAGATCAAGAGAACAGTACAACATATTTGGCCTATAAAGTTGTATGGCCGAAGCTTAAATTTGCAATGTGTGTCACATTTTCTATTAATTATCTCTCTTATGAGGCCTTGACTGAAACAAATGTAGTGCATTTACTCATAGAAGCAAATCTCTTCAAAAACCAATTTACAAGAGATTCGAAAAGTAACATACAGAATTTTTAATGCCACTGCTTGTTTCTCTGTGCTCACATCCCAACCTATGGAATAATTTGGATACAGTGACAAGTGAGTTAGCATTTGTTTAATACTCTTATAGATATCTAAGGAAATCACAGTGAAATCAAAGAGAAAAACTTATATTTTAAGATAACTTAGAAATACAAAATTTTCTGTTGAATTTGGAGGAATTTAGAGCAAGAAAAACATTTAGAAACCATGGAACAATAATCTATAGTCTTCTGTACTAATGATGAATGTAGAAACTTTATTTTAGGAAATAGTCTTTAATTGTTTATTACAATAAGTATTTTTAATAATATTGATATAATATTTACTAAGACCTTCAAAAACTGAATGTATTAGTAATGAGCTTATAGATGACATGACTTTATAAACAACTGACCCATGAGAAGGGATAGATCATATGTTTTTTATCATTATTCTTGACAACAAAAATAATGTTTAGCATTTTAATATATTATCTATTATTTACTACCCAGGCTGTGTTCTAAAATCTTTTTATCTTATTTATTTCTCACAGTATTTCTAGAGAATGTACTATTATTTTACCCATTTAAAGGTGAGGAAACTAAAGTTTAAAAGGTTAAAATTGTTTAGTGTGACCCAACATAAGTACTTAGACGTTCTAACTCTTGAGCTCACACTAGTCTACGAGTACACAACTCTATATTGCCTTTCATGTGGGTGTTAAATAGAACATCGAAGAAAAATTACACTTTAGTCTGGGTTATACTGTGACCCAGTGGTATATTGTTTGACATACTATGTAAAAATTTGGGGTATCAGTAGTAGAGAGATAATATACAGAAGACATTTTCTATTTATTTTGTGTCCACTATGATACGGTGTCTTTTCCTAAGAATTTTTATGTTATACTGACAACTTTTAACGTACTGGTATAAAGTTGCTCATAATATCTTTTTAAAAATGAATATAGAATTTATAATGAGAACCCCAGGAATGAAAATATCCTCTCATATGGGAACCCTCCCTTTTTTGCTTCTTGATTGGTTTCGAGTAATTTTACTATGCTGATTTCCTCTTGCATTTTGCTTTTCTCTTTTACAACTTTCTCCTCCTATTATTTCCATCATTCCACATTCTTCAATTAATATGAACTTTAATTTTCTCACTCCATAAAATGAACACTTAGATGATTAGATTACAACCTATTTTCTTTTTTAATGAATGCATAATAGACTATAAATTTGCTTCTAAACATAACTCTAGCAATGAATTTCTTAAACTTAGATGAAGATTTGGAACAAGTGGACCTCCCTTACATTATTGGAAAACTAGCATTTTCTACAAATATTGAATATATTAGTTTCTAGGCATATACACAGCACAAATACAGACATATGTACAAAAATACAGGAACAGTCATTTATGTTTTTATTTTTGAACTTATTTTCAATAGCTACAAATTGGAAAAAGCTCAATGTTTATCAACTGTAGAATAGAAAAATAAATAAATAAATCCTACTAAAAATAGCATATAGCAGTTAAAATAAATAAATCATTGCTAAATGCAACAATACAAGTAAATCACATAGATATAATGTTGAGTGAAATAATTTGCATGAAATAATGCAGACCAAAAGAGGCATACCAAATTAATCTATTTATACAAAATTCAAAAGCATATAAAGTTAATCTTTAGTATTGTAAGGTTTATCAGCATCTCTACCCTTCTCTTTTCTGCCAAAAAAAACATTATCCTTACTTCTATTCCTTATTTTTTTTCTACTTAAAGAGAAAACTATTTAGAATTCACTTTTAAAACAATAATTTATACCTAATTAAAAATTAATTGCATGTTCAAAAAAGTTTATAATAAATTTGGTGAACACTTTTGTGTAGGTATGATACACTTAAATTAAAAAAATGTAAATTAATGAACCCTACATCATTTATAAAATAACAAATTAAGACTAGATGACTGATACCATCTTTTTAAGTATAAAATTCAATGCTTCTAAAAATATGTATTAAATTATGAAATAGTACAATTGTTTCATAAACAAAGGTGACAATCAGGTAGGAGTATTTTTATTGTCATTATTTTATTTTTTAATTTTTGAAAACTGTGGCAGAGCATCTTTCCGGAGCTTTAGGTAGACTAAATAAAAAACAGATTTACATTCAGAGATAATTTTATAAATGACTGTATTATATATTGATATATCACTTATTTTCTTTCCACTTTTAAACCCACTCATCTCTAATAATTATAGGCCTTAGCACTAAATATGCTAAGTGTAGATCCATGTACTCTTAAAAGATCTTATATGTAGTATTCACACAGTTATAAATCCTATCGGGAGGAATCAATACAATCATCTCTTTTCCTGCACTCTTGCTTTCTTCATCATTATAGAAATTACTTATCAATCTGTTTTCTCCACTCCAAAATAGTAATACTTATAAATTTAAAAGTTTCTTCCAAATTTATTATGAACTCAAATTGTTTCTTTCTCAGATACTTTTAAGGTGTTGACTCAGTAATAACCATCTTCAGACCAAGAGTTACTGAAGGCACTCAGAAGAATTTTCTCTGAGACGGAACAGTACCCATCAATCAGGTGTGTATGACGATGGACCTCATGCTGGAAAAACCAGTCACAGAGTTTATGTTAAGAATGAGTTTATGACCCATGGCTGTAAAATAAATAGCTTGGTACTTCACTTATCATCCAAAAGTAAAATGAATATCCAGTTTTTGCTGGGTCACTATTACTTTTCTATGAGATTGAATAAACACTATTTCCCAACATTCAGGAAAAGTGAGCATTAGAAATACTCATAGGCTGTGATCAGAATGAAGGTATATTAACAATTTGGAATCTTTGGCTCAGCCTATATAAAAAGGCTTTATTTTTCTCTTTGAGGGACCTAGCTATATGATAAAATTCTATTTAAAGATAAATATTTTAAATAATACCTTGAACCTCTTCTAAAAGAACATGCTTTACCATTTCTGGGATAGACACATTTTTGGTAAGAAGGAAGATGACTCAAAGGTCAATTGTAAGGTAATTCTGACAGCTCCTCCTCACCAGTGCCTCTGGCCAACTAGGAAAGTACTTCCCATCTTCTCCATCTGACCATATCAATGTTTGAGAACACTGAGAGTTTATAGGTATATATTACAGAATGTTTCAAATATACTAAATGTAAAGCTTGAAAGTTACAAAAGCTTCTCCTGAGCTCGGGCAGTAAAGCTTCTAACCGTACAATATAAAGCTTAATGTCACCATCAGATAGTGTTGGACCACCTACTGTGTGCTCTACAAGCCTGCTCTAGAGTTTCTGTGGTTCAAGAGTAAAAAAAGTGCACATACAATAAAATACCAAGGGAGGTGTTTCAAGGCAAGTGGAAAACAAATAAAAGAGAATGAAATCTCTTCCAGAGCAGCAGTGGCAGATTTTGGCCTTGAGATTGGGGTGACAGAGAAAGGCCAGGGCTGTAGAATATTTGATAACTGTCTCTGCAATACCAGAACTAGGTTAACCAGACATCCCATTTTAAACAGGACAGAAAACAACACTACTGTCCCATTTCCAACGGTATGTTCTCGTCAGCCTACTGACACCTTGAATTTAGCCCAGTGAGAGTAGGCTGACCACAGGTACCATTTGAAATAG
The DNA here is from genome assembly GCA_004027555.1 of Craseonycteris thonglongyai. NCBI lineage: Eukaryota > Metazoa > Chordata > Mammalia > Chiroptera > Craseonycteridae > Craseonycteris > Craseonycteris thonglongyai. The sequence goes on from PVKE010031557.1 coordinate 4,326, forward strand.
GCCAGTACCATTGTTTTCTGTCCTGTTTAAAACAAGATGTCTGGCCAGCTTACCCAGAAGGGCAGTTCTAACACACACTGGAGAAGCTGCTGGTTTCTTTATATATCTCTAAAGAGAACAGCAAAGAGTAGAGTAGTTACTTGGATATTTTCATGATTAGAAGTAATTAATTAGTAGAATTCAATCTGACCTACCCTTTCTTTACTTTTGGCTTCAAAAAACAATTGTGAGAGGGTTTTGTTTGTTGGTTTGTTTTCTGAATTACTAAGAAAAACCTATATAATTTTAGACCTGAGTGAAAACTTAGAAATTTTTACCAAACCAACTGTTATGGGTTTAATTTCATTTCCCCAAATTTTATATATTAAAGTTTTAACTCCCAGTACCTCAGAATGTAGCCTTATTTGAAAATAGGGTCATTACAGATAAAATTAGTTAAAATGAGTTCATTAGGGTGGCCCTTAATCCAATATGACTGGTGTCCTTATAAAAAGAAGAAATTTGGATACAAAGACAGGTGCACTTAGAGGGAAGATGACATAAAGACTCTGGGAAAAGACAATCATTTACATGCAACGGAGAGACCCTGGAACAGAACCTTCCGTTACAACCCTCTGAAGAAACCAGCCCTACTGACATCTTGACTTCAGACTTCCAGATTCCAGAATGTGAGGTAAAACTCATATATTTATGCTGTCACCGGTCTATGGACTTTGTAATAGCAGCCCTAGCAAATGAATATATTTTTTTAAGTTAAAGAAATGATTACAGAAGTAGAGGGAGTTGCTGTAAATGCCACTTAGAACTATGAGATGAGCAGGTAGTAGAGTTCATATCTAGAGTTCATATCTAGAGATTTTGATTCCTCACAAACAATCCCCTTCCTTTGCTATTCAAACCCTGTCCAAACTTGTTTCTAATAATATTCCTTAGCAGAGATAGTAACAGAAATTCTCTACTTGGAGGAGATAAATTTCTGAGAATTAAAGGGGGGCAACTTATGTCACAGTTTGTATCTTATTATATCTCTCCTTTTCAAAAACAAATATTCCTTGTGGACTATTGATTATTATTCACATTTTTCTAAGACTTTGTAGAGATACTCCTTTTGTCTGGTTGAGCAATAAAGAGCTGTGTTCATCATGAAATTATATAATAAAAATTAAATGTGAATCTAGTGAAATTATGATCATTTGTACTTGTTAACTATTCAAAGTAATCAAACTCTACCTCACTCCTGTAGAGATAAGAATAGTGATCCCTTTGCCTATGGGGCACAAACCTTAAGAACTAGAACCTGAAGGAGAAGCAGTAATTAAAAGAACAGGGACGGGCTGGCAGAAACAGAAACGCACTTCTATTCCTGACGCACTGAAAGATAATTCACATTAGTGCATTTTGGTGTTTATAGAACACCCAGAGGCTGTTCATTTTAAAGCTCTTGATGAAAGCCAGACTCAGCCGAGTGATAACACTGATGAGCACAAATGCTCTTTCAGTTAAAACCTTACTGATATAGATTAACCTTCTCTGGAAGTAGAAATATCAAGAAAAATGGTTCATGAAGAGCAGTAATGCATCACTGGTACCCAGAAAAATCTCAATGAGCCTTGGGAGCTTTATAATTACTTAGGAATTACCTGGGGGATGAGAGAGAGAGCTATAATTTCTATAATTGAACCAACGTGGCTCTTTGACCTGGGCATTTTCTTTACAATAAAAATAATTACCAATCTGATAAATACATGTTGTTAAAGTAAGATAAGCGCTGATGGATACTGAGTGTCAAGGGGCTAGTGCATTTCTAAGAGGAGCAGGAAGTAATCAGGGGGAAGGAATGGGCACGCTTCACTGAGCAAATTGCATTTTCTAGCCAATGCTGGGGCCTATCAAATATCGCTGTGTGAAAGAACACGCACATCGTGCGCTCTGGCCATCCTGGCAAAGAGCAGAATGTTCCCTCCAGGATTTATTTATGGCTAAATCAATTGTACCTTAAAGGGATAGTTTTTCAAATACTTTTGCTCTTGTGGTAGAAGTCATGCAGTAGTATCCATCCTGAAATCAGAGAAGCAAGGTGGTTTAAGGTCTTCTGCTTCCAGTTCAGGGGTAATATTATTCTTCTTTCTCCCATTTCCCAGGGCTGTGCAATTTATAAGACTTGGGATTTCTAATCATTGAAGATTCAGTCAGGATCAGGATGAAGTAGTCATCTGAGACATGAAAATTATTCTTGCTTCAAGAGACGAAGGTCACCTGCTTCTGATCTTTTTTTTTTTTTATGTGCTTTTGTGAGATTAATAAAATTACACACTGTGGTTTCCTTTGTTGGTGTTTTAAAATTTTTACTGAACAAGGGGAGGTTACTTGGGAGACAGAAATTGTATACTCCAGAAGGGTGCTTGTAAAACAAAACTCACTTTCACCTGTGCCAGTTTAATGCACCCTCAGAGTGTAAAACAAAACAAAACAAAACAAAATCAAGAAAGAGCAAAGGAGTTGTTGCTGCTCCTCGCTTTTCAGTGAATTTCAGGAGAACAGTAGCAAGCACACAGAACAAATGCATGCTGGGAAGGCACAGGGCCGCCTAACTTCAAACAAAGTTGTGGTCAGCTGGGAAACCACAGAAGCTGCTGAGCCAGCCTGGCAGGCTGAGATCAGGAAGGACATGGCTTCCCAAGAGTGAAAGTTCTGGGCTGACCAGAAATTTCTCAATGCAGTGCCAAGCTCTGGAAATAGCTGCTGCAGCTGCAAGTCAAAGGAGTTGTACATGTGTACAGCACAAAAAGCAATGCTGGTTGGAGGCCAGGATTCTTTGTCATCTTGACATCATCCTTTGTTAAGGAGTATATACAGAGAAAAAGGAAAGATATGTGTTTTGTTTTGTTTTGTTTTTATTTTGTGTGAAATATTGTGACGTCTGATACTAGCACCCATTGGAGAATTACAGGAAGTTGCTTGATATAGAAGGTTAAAAAGAAAGTTAGCATAACCTGAACAACTCTACACCCAGGGGGATTTCCTGAGAACCACAGAGAATGATATTAGCTGGACACATACCTGTGCCTATATGCTTGCTTGCTCACACACTCCGAAGAGAGTCTAGAAAGCCAGCAGCAGCAGGAAGACATACGTGGAGGAGCTAAGGAGGTAAAACAAGCTTACCCCAGCTGAAGAAACCATATTAAGTTTTCAATCTACTGGATAAAAGGAACTAGGCTTCTCAAGTGGAGGCATAGAAAAGTGACTTGAGGGAAGTTTCCAGTCAAGAGGGCAGACACTGTGCTTGTCTTCTCTCAAGACCACATAAAAATTACAACTAAACTACAGAACAACTGTCATAGAGGACCACCTGAAGCATAGCTGTACTGAAGCCCTACAACTAAGGACCCACAGAAACTACCTCTAGACTGATAGCAGGGGCACAGATATAAATGGGCTGATTCCACATTCACACGTGACCATTAAAATCAGGAAGGATATCCTGGCTGTGGAGGTCCCAGCTCCCCCGAAAGAGCAAGTGGCCCCAGCCACATACCGTGCTTCCCAGTCCAAGGTTTCATTGCAGGGGAGAAAAGTCTCTATAACTTCTGCTTGTGAAAACCAGTGAAGATTGTGGTTGAGAGAAGGGCAGCTGCAGTCCTAGGCACTTCTCTTAAAAAATCCCCACACAGACTTACTCACTAATGGATTCACTTGCTCTGAGCTCTGGAGCTGGGGCAGCAGCTCAAAAGGCACCAGAGACAGACAGGGAGGAACTGAGATGCCTGGCTTCACGGTGAGTGTTAAAGGGGCAGCTTTGTCTCAGATGGAGGAGCTGGTGGAAGCCATTGTTTCCTTGTTGAGTCTTCTCCCTTTTCTCATGCAAACACAGCTGACTGCCATCTCTGAGTCTCAACCTGGCTAACACTGTTCATTCACCTCTCCCATGTGATTCCTGAGACCACATCCCACCCAACTTGCAGGCCCACTCAAGTCATTTCTGGTGGCTTTTCCATACAAATGACCTGCCTTGGCTCATGCTGTACTTTTTCAAAATTGTTCAAAAGTTCACAAAACCCCAACAAAGCTGTATATGGCTTTGGTGTGTCCAATGCCTCTGTCTGAGCAGCCCTAAGCCCAGGACTAGTGGCAGCTGGCTTTGCTTCATGCCTTGGCCTCTCTAGGCATCTCTAAACATAGCATAGGCAGTGGCCATATGCAGATTGCTATATGGCTCATGTCAGGTGGCCCTGGGCAGGCCAAAGGCTATAGCTGAACTTGGCCTGCAGTGAATCCCCACCCAGTGACCAGCATTAGACTAAGCTAGAGCATCACCCAGCTGCCTCCAAAGACAACACACCCAAAGGATACCCTGGGCAGGCATCAGAGCCTTGCCAAAGTGGATCCTGCTCCATAGAGTCAGCACCAGCATGACAGCTCCTCCACTGTAGTCATGGCCAGTCTGCACAAACCAGCAGTCTCAGGGCCAGTCCTCCCACTCATGGGCAAACAGCAACCAAGGCTCAAATACACAGGAAGGCACATACAACTCACACAACGGGGCACACCAGGAGCACCCTGCACAGGTGACCAGGGAGGTTGTGCCACTGGGCTACACAGCACACTTAATACATAAGGCCCCTTTACTGATATGAGGAGATACAGTAGCTCCACCCAACACATAGAACAAACCACAGGGAGCCGGCTGGAAGGGAGAGACAAGAAAACAAGTCCCAAATAACTGAATAAAACAAAGCTCCAGAAAAATAATTAAATAAAATGAAGCAAGCATCTACCAGATGCAAAGTTCAAAACATTGGTTATAAGGATGCTCAGTGATCTCCATGAGAACTTCAAGAAACTGAGAGGAAACATAAAAACACAGACAGAAAACATAAAAAAGAACAAGTCAGAAATAAATAATACAGTAAATAAAGTGAAACATACATTAGAAGAAATCAACATAGATTAGACAAAACACAGGATCAAATAAGCAATTTAGAAGATAAGGTAGCAGAGCACACTAAATCAGAACAGCAAAAAAAAAAAGAAAGAAAAGAAAATGAGACAGTTTAAGAGGTCTCTGGGCCAACATCAAGTGTACCAATATTTGTATTTTATGGCTACAAGACAGAGAAGAGAGGGAACAAGAAATTAAAAACCTATTTGAAGAAATAGTGATGGAAAACTTCCTTATCAAATGGAATTAATAATCAAGCCTTAGAAGAACAGAGAGTACTGAACAAGATGAACCCAAAAACACATCACAATTAAAATGCCAAAAGTTACACACATACAGAAAATAATCCAAAGAGCAGCAAGAGACAAGCAGTTAGTTACCTATGAGGGAGCTAACATAAAACTGTCAGCCGATTTCTCAACAGAAACTTTGCAGGCCAGAAGGGATTGGAACAAAATATTTAAAATGATGAAAAGCAATGACCTCCAACAAAGATTACTCTACCCAACAACACTATCATTTAGAATTGAAAGAAAGATAAAAAGCTAAAGGAGTTCATCAACACCAAACCAGTATTATAAAAAATGTTAGAGGTATTGCCTTAAGATTATACGTATACACACACACACACACACACACACACACACACACACACACACACACCATATATATATCATATATACCGTATTATCATTAAGATCTTATCCTTTACTGTCCACCTACTTTTGGTTCACACATACTCTCTCTCTCTCTCTCTCTCTCTCTCTCTCTCTCTCTCTCTATATATATATATATATATATATATATATATAATAGTAATAACTACACATATATCAACAATTATTTTAAATGTAAGTGCATCAAAGCTCAAATCAATAGATAGGATGGCTGAATACATAACAAAACAAGACTCTTATGTACAAGGTCTAACAATGAAGTTTGTGAACTCATCCTAGAAAAAGTGCTGCATACCTCATTGCTGAATATCTCTATGGTCACTTTCAAAGTACTCCTTTTGGGAAACTATGCACTGATGCCAGCCCTTACTCCACCCTTCGAAGCAATTTTGGAACTCTTTTTCTAGAATGGCCATCAGAGCCCTCATTGTATTACCCTTGATGTCCTGAATGTCATCAACTGTCTTCCTTTCAATATGTCCTTGATCTTCCAGAAAAGAAAAAAGTGATTGGGGGTCAGATCAGGTGAGTAGTGAGGGTGTTCCAATACAGTTATTTGTTTGCTGGCTAAAAACTCCCTCACAGACCGTGCTGTTTGAGCTGATGCATTGACATGATGCAAGAACCATGGTTGTTGGTGAAAAGTTCAGGTCACTTTGGTCTCACTTTTTCATGCAGTCTTTTCAGCACTTCCAAATAGTCAGCTTGGTTGACTGTCCAGTTGGTACAGACAGATTCGTAATGAACAATCACTCTTATATCAAAAACATTTAGCAACATTATTTTTACTCTTGATTTGGAACAATGGCTCTTTTTTTGGGGAGGGGTCCTGTACAATTGGCTGACTTCCATTATTCACTTTGATGCTTTGCTTTAGGGTTGTACTGGTAAACCAGTTTCATCACCAGAGATAACATGACCCCTTGACTCTCCAAAAGGTCTTTGCAAACTCAAGCTCTGACATTCTCCTGATGGCACACACAGATATGCAACAACAATAATGAGCACCACTCAGCAAGATACCACCAGTGGTCATGAAACCTTACTGAGTTGTTTGTACTGTGCTGCTAATGTAAATGCATGGTGGGTAAGTTTGTGAACTTAACTGTCAGACCTTGTATGCTGCCTGCAAGAGACTCACTTCAGATCAAAAGACACACAGACTAAAAGTAAAAGGATAAAAAAATATTCATGAAAATAGAAACAAATAAACAAAAAAGGCTGGGGAAGCAGGACTTATATCAAAATGATGCTAAAACAAAGGAAGATGTAGTAATCCCTTTTCTAAGTATTTATCTGAAGAAACCCAGAATGAGGCTGACCAGATGTACCATTTTAAAGATTTATTCTATTGTTTGAGAGAAAGTTTGTGTGTGTTGAGGGGAGAGAGAAGGGAAGGTAGGGCCCAGAGTAATCTCCACAGCTGTACATCATTAGTTTTGACATAGTTTCATTCTATACAGATGGATGTGGGCTGTGCGGGGCAAGCACCGAACCAGGGTCCTCCTTCATGGGAGGCAAGAACCTTCACCACCATCCTCATGGTTACTTGTTGCACCGGAGTTCAGCACATGTGTTTGCACAGGCTGGAGCTGAGATTTGATTCCTGGACCTGACAGTTGCAAGGCAAGTGCTCAACCTGTTGAGCTATCCTGGCATCCCCAGGTGTACCACTTGAATGGGACAGAAAACAGCAGTTACTCTCCCATTTCAAATGGTACGCATGGTCAGCCTACTGACATCTTGAGTTTAGCCCAGTGAGAGCTAACCATATGCACCTTTTGAAACAAGACCGTACTGTTGTTTTCTATCCTGTTTTAAATGGTATGTCTGGTTAGCTTACCAAAAACACTACTTTGCGGTGATGTATGCATCCATACGTTCATTGCAGCTCATATGACTATTACTCAGCCATAAAAAGAAATGAAACCTTGACACCTGCAATAATATGGATGAAACTAGAGGGTATTATACTGAGTGTAGTAAGTCAAACAGAGAAATGTCATATAATTTCTCTTATAAGTAGAATCTAAAGAATAAAATAAAAAACAAGGGAAGCCGGGATGGCTCAGTGGGTGAAGCACTCAATTTGCAGCCCTGGGGACCGTGGATCGAATCCCAGCCCCGGCCCATGTGAACCCATATGCTGAACTGGGGAGTGCCCCCAGTTCAGTTCTCACCGGGGCGAGACCGCGGCCCAGTTCCTGCCCTGTGCAGCCCCATGCCCACCTGTGGAATGAAACTATGTGGATAAACCAATGATGTACAACTATGGAGACTGTTCTGGGCCCTCCCCCTTGTCTCTATCTCTGTCTCTGTATCTCTCTCTCTCCCTGTCAAAAATAATAAATAATAAATAAATAAATAAAAATAAAAAACAAAACAGAAACAAACTCATAGATACAGAGAACATTTTGATGATCGCCAGATGGGAGGGAGGATGGGGATGGGTGGAAACAGAGATGGAATTAAAAAGTAAAAAGTGGTTGCTACATAGCAGTCGTGGGGGATGTATGGTGTAGTTTGAGGAATATTGTTAATACTATTATAATAACTATGCATGATTGGTACTAGACTTATCGAGTTGATAGATGGCAGGTTGGGGGTCTGGGCGATAAAGGTGAAGTGATTAAGTACAACTGGTAATTACAAAATACTCATGGCTATTTAAAGGATTGAAGAAACAAACAAACAAAAACCCCAAAACTAATAAAGTAAATCTTTAAAAAATAAATAAAATAAATAAATAAATAAAGTAAAGCATTGAGAACATAGTCAATGATATAGTAATAACTATGTATAGTGCCAGGGGGGTACTAGACTAGTCAGGGGGACCACTTCTTAAATTATATAAATCTCTAACCACTGTGCTATACACCTAAAGTTAATATGAATAATATTGAATATTTACTAGAATTGAAAAATTTAAGAAGAGAGGAAAAGGTAAAGGAGAATAACAGGTTCAAAATTTCAGATATAAAACAAATAAATCATGGGATGTAATGCACAGCTTAGGAAATATGGTCAATACTATTGTGATAGCGTGATACAGTGTCAGATGGTTGCTGAATTATGGTGACCACTTCTTTAGTTATATAAATGTTGACTAACTATGGTGTATACCTGAAATTAATATAATATTTTATGTTAGCTATATTTTAATAAAAATCTTAGAAAATGTAAAGACATAATCCTGAATACAGCTGGGGCTCAACCCCCTTACCTGACAACATTAGGATGCGAACAGCTTCTCTAAGATGTCACTCCGCTGTTCAGCGTACAACCAGCATCCTTACAGGGTGGGCCAAAAAATGGTCCTCATTTGTCTCTTAGCCGTGATTCAGGATAGACATGTTACAGATAAAATATATTAAGATGTGTGTAGAACCAGGGAAAGAAATTCTTTCATGTTGCTGTACTAGTGTGCTGTGTTGACCCTCCTCCTTGATACCACATTCATACATGCATATATCTTCAAGTCTGTTACAATCTATAAGGTTATTTTCTTTCTTCCTCACTAGAAAGTAGTATACTCTTGTACCCAATTATTCTGATTTCTCTAAGCCCAGTGCCTGGAATAGTGCTGATATATAACTCTACTGCATAAAATAATCCCATGAATCATGAAAGAATAAAAATCAGGTTAAATTAGACTTTTGAATAAATACAATGTGCTATCCTCAATGTTCCTGCTTCCAGGGTCAGGTCAAAAATGTTTTGCTATATTTCCTATTTATCCCCTTATGCCATAACCAGTAAAATCCTAGGGATTCAGTCAAAGGGTTTCAAGAGAACCTTGAGAAGTTAGAAAATGCAGAGCTGCCTCTAAGAGGAAATACCCTCTGCTTAACTGACCACTTCAGAGAATCCTTAAGTGGTTTCCAGTAATAGAAGGCAACATTCCGGTTAAATATAAGTCTCCAAAATTGGTGGTTGTCTCTGGGTATTTGTTTGCATGAAAGCAGCTTCACTGTATGGTTTTCATTTCTAATTGTTTAATGGAGAATGTATCATTTGGGTCCAAATAAAAAAACAAGGAATACCCATGTTGTGTGGTTGGGCTTAGTGAATGCATAATTAGGATTTAAATCAGCATTTTTAGATCTGAAGACAGCTTTTTCTAGACAAGCATGATTAGAAGGCATGAGGAGTTTGGAATGCATTCTTTTGGACAATACAATTATTTTCCTCTGGTTTGCCCTGCTGACCTGACCACATCCATGCCTATAACTTCATAAGTTCATGAACAATTATTGCTTATGATACCTGCTTTGTGAAATTTTCATATTAAGTCCTGAATGCTTCGTTGGTATAACTTGAGAGACAGTGTCTCTGAATATCACTCTATTAAGTATTCCTAAGGACACTTTTGTTTATATTTTATTGTAGCTTTCATGCTTACTTTAGAAGCTAAATCCATCTTTTAAAATGTATGCCATTGTAAGATAGCTTTATCATCTATACTAAGATTACTGAATAGAGATTTCAAGTAGATTACCTATAAGGTATTTGGGTCTGATCCTCAGAGGAGAGTTTGGGATTAAAGTGTGGTCAGAGACCTATTATAATTTGTTTACAGTGTTGTTGTTTTTGTTTTCAACAAATATGTGTTTTGCATTTATTATGTGAATTAAGTATTGAACAGAAAAAAACTCTGACCTTTACCTTATGAGTTTACAATATAGCAGAAAAGGTGAACATCTCACAAAAAATGTCAAAAGTGGGGTGTGTTACACTAGGGTAAGAATAAGATCCCATAAGCAAGTTCTAAGTGAACCTAAGTTAGTGCTATGAAGAGAATGTGTAACAAGAGACCTCACATATTTTGGAATAATGACAATTTAGTGGAGACCTAAATGAGCTTCCAGGTGAGAAAAATGCTGTTCCCTGCTGAACAACACACCTTTCTAAGCAAATCTCACTTTTTTGCTTAGGTAGTGAACAGTGATGCTTTGTAATGTAGGAAAGTGTGTGTATGCATGTTGAATGTCATGGTGACCCACGCTCTTTGGGCCACATTATTTTCCTGAAGCCAGCGATACATGGTAAGAACGTTCTGGCTGATAAGATGAAAAGAAAACTCTGCTGGTTGGACCAATAAAGAGGAGGTGAAAGTGTTTGTTTCTGCTTGTCCTTACCTGGGACATTAGTGCTGTCTTGTGACTGGAGCTTCTCCAGCTGTCCAGTGTCCAGGGCAAAGGCCCTGTGCCCTGACATCATTGGCCTGCTCGGTCATTTATCTCCAGACTTCCTCTCAGGTGAGCTGATTAAACCTATAGATTGATTAAACCATTGTTCTTTTGGTACTTTCTTACTTATTCCAGAAAGCATCCATAAGCCAGAAAAAGTGAAGCTGAGGAATGTCAAATAGGGTCAGACTGTTCCAAGCAGACACGTACAAAGGCCCAAAGATGAAAAAGCATGTGGTCTAACAATAGAAATAAATTCAATATAATGTAAGGCTCCTGCAGAGTTTTTGTCAATATGGTAAAAATAGAAATTTCTCTTTGCTACAAAATAACTGATGCTGGATGAATATATTCTTCTTCTTTTTCTTATCCTCCTTCTTTTTCTTTCCCCTTCCTTCTTCCCACTCATTTTGTTTATCTCCCTCCCTTATTCTCCCCCTCTAGTTTTACCCTTTCCTTCCACCTCTTACTTCTACCTCTCCTTACCCCATACCCCAAAGCTGAGGTCAGGGGAAATTAAGATAGATCTCAGGACAATACTGAGTGAGTTAAAACCAGCATGACAAGAGAAAGTACAGATGCCTTGAGCATGTTTGTCTGCATGAGGAACTTAAAGTTATTGGCATTGCCAGATGGTGATGCCAGGAAATAAGTTTTTGGAACTTTTCAAGGTATAGAGATAGCACTGAGACATTGCACAAAGCTAGGACCCTCATAGGGCCACCTCCTCAGTGAGGAGTTGGTTAGAAAAGAATTGCTTCCTGGCAGAGGGAAATGACACAGGTATTTGTCTGTCTCCAAGGATTTATAATCAGGCATGAGCTACTCACACAAGTTTGAAGATTAAAAAACCTTCTTTCAGTGTTATTAAAAAACTCAAGACCAGAAAATAATTTCAATTGTATTTCAGTTGTCAGGCCCGAGGACACTTGGCAGAACTCAAACTCACACTGGAAGAGTTATCTGTCAACCAAGTGTTCTTCAAATGCACAGAGGCACATCGGTCTAGTATAAATTTGTAGTCCAAAGTCATTTGAAACACAACTAGATGAGACTTTGTAGCCTCCAAGGACTTTAGATATTACAATAATTACAAAAATAATACAGAATTTAAAAATGTATAAAAAATAAAAGGGATTGAAAAATGGGACAAAGAAAAAGAGACTGGAAATACAATCAGGAAAGTCTGAAAAAGAACCAAAGAAAAGACTATAAATTAAACAGTATAATCATTAAATTGTTAATATTAATCAATGAGTTAAGCAGCATATTGGACACACCTGAAGAAAGAAAATTAGTGAACCAGAGCCATGCTTATTAACCTTCTAATGTACATGGCAATCACCTAGGGAGCTTTTTAAAATGCAGATTATGATTCTATAGGTCTGAGGTGGAACTGAAAAGGTTTCACTTCTAACGAGCTCTCAGGAGACATTCACACTTTGAGGCTCAAGGAACTAGAAGATACAGTACTGATATTTGAAAAATGTGATCCAGTTAAACAGAGATATAAAATATCTCTTTGAATAGTGAAAATAGGAACAGGAAAAATAAGGGTGAAGCAATATTTGAAAATATAATGGCAGGTAATATTACAGACCTAATGAAAGACATGAACCTACAGATTAAGGAAACCATATCAAAGGAAGGAAGAAAGGAAGGAAGGAAGAAAAGAAAAAGAGGGAGGAAGAAAGGAAAAAGAAATCCTCACTTTGGATAATTGCAAATTATCAAAGAAAAGGAAAATCTCAAAATTAGCCAAAAACCAGAAAAAAGTTTACCCACAAAGAAACAACAGTTAAATTGATGTTAGACTTCTGAACAGTACCAATGGACATGAAATTATATTTTTCAATGCTGAGAGAGGAAAAATTCCTATCAACTTAGATTCATGTATCCATCTAAACTATTCCTCAAGTAGAAGAGCAAATTAAGTCATTTTCAGATAAGCAAAAACAGAGTTTATAACAACTTTCATTCAAGGATCTTCTAATGATTCTCAAAGTATGCTCACCAGCAGCGATAGCCATACCTGGGAATATATGAGAAATAAAAATGTTCAGCCCTTCCCTCAACCTATAAATTATACTTTGTGGTGGGTTGTAAGTTCTGTTTCATCAAGTTTTCCAGGTGATCTGGTGCTGCTCCAATTAGAGAACCACTGCTCTACAGGTAATATATGAGCCAGAAAATAAAAAATTTCCGGGGGAAGGTCAAAGACGTAAAATGGAATCTTGATGAAATCATTTGGTAAATTTTAGGTCAACCTATACCAATATTGACTGAAAAAAACAAAAATAATATCAAATCTGGAGATACAAATTAGATAGAGGTAAAATATTGAACAACACAAATAGTAAGATAAGATGATTATAGTTAAAAATGTTATTCTCTTTTAAAAGAACAGAACTTGGATAAAGTTTTCCTGAATAATGACAATAATAACTATTTAATGATATAACGTAGATGTTAGCAGTATTAGTAACATCTCTAATGTTTTAAAAATATATAAATTATAATTCTCTAATACTTTCAAATGCACTATCTTTAATCATCATAATAATCTTATCAAGTGAGTAGCTCAAATACACTCTCCATTAAATATAATAGGTGTGAAAATTAAGGGACTTATAATTTGATCAAAATCATGTTTGGGGTGTGGTGGAGCGAAGGTCCAAGTATATCAATTCCAGGCCTTTATTGTGACTTTATTAATTATATCACCACTGTTTTTTATCATTAATAAAAATTTTATGCATGTATGCTCTTCTGTAGAAAAGTGTATATTCTTTGCAAAAAAAATTTAAAAACAATTTTTGCATCTTATATATTACAAACAGAAAGGAAGCTAATTTAACAAAAACTCCTTTGTCTTGAATGTTAACAAAGCTATCTATATTCTCTGTCCAATTGTTTAAATAACTTATGGCAGTGTCCTTTTCAGAGAATAGACTCAGAAGGAGGGAATAGTACAACATTTTTCTTTTTTCTTTTTCCAATGTAAAGTCCAAGAAGACTTGAAAAAACTTCCTCATCATAATACTTTTAAAGATAAGATTGGTTCCCATCAGTAAAATTGGTGTAGAATATAAATAACAGAACTAATCAAGTGCATCTGCTTTTGAGTATTGGACTGAATGTTTCCCGAAGTGTCTTTCACGGATTCTGTCGAATGGCTAGTGATGATTGTGCTGTGATGTAAGCACTGGTCCCTTTGCCTGCAAACCATTGCTGAGAATAATAGGCAATTCTCCTTTCATAGCAATTGAAGGGCATATATGTCTGTGTTTAAAGTTGGCCATTACCAAAGCCTTGGCCTTACAGTTCTGCAGAATTTTCCATAACTTTTATCTATAATTAGATTTACATGTTAAAGCTAAAAGATCTTTTGATTTTAAAATTTACGAAGGCTTGAACCTGATGAGCCATTTGTGAAATTTTTTTCTATAATAATTGAAAAATTTTTCCAATTGAAACAAATGCCAAGATAAATTTCTTGGCATTCTGTAACACCTTTCAAGTAAAGGTCTTCATGTGCATTGCAGACCCAAGCTCATTAGCTCTCTGACAGCCTTGGAGACAGGTAAATGCTATCAGATGTGGAAACTGAGGTTTAAGGAGATTAATGTGCAGTGCATGCTAGTCCATCCTGGATTCAAATCAAGAGCGCAGCAGCTACTTGGAACATAGATTTTTATTTTTACAGGACTTCCTAATTACATGTTTTAGATTTCTTAGTACAGTTTGAAGTGATGCAAATATGGAAACATTCATTATACCCTTTGGGACATGATTTTAATATTATGGAGGGTTTTTTCTAA
>PVKE010031558.1:0-18966 GCA_004027555.1 Craseonycteris thonglongyai
GCATCTCACTGCCTGACTTTTATCTGTACTACAAAGCCTCAGTAATCAAAACAGCTTGGTACTGGCAGAAAAACAGACCCACGGACCAATGGAACAGAATTGAAAACCCAGAAATAAACCCACAAATTTATGGACAGATTATTTTTGATAAAGGAGCAAAAAATATACAGTGGGGAAAAAAAGCCTCTTCAGTAAATGGTGCTGGGAAAATTGGAAAGCCACATGCAAAAGGCTGAATGTGTGCTGCGATCTCTCACCATATACCAAAATTAACTCAAAATGGATTAAAGATCTCCAAATAAGAAAGCAAACAATAAATTGCATAGAAGAAAACATTGGCCCTAAACTTATGGACCTGGGATTCAGGGAGGACTTTATGAATCTGACCTCATTGGCAAGGGAAGTAAAAGCACAAATAAACAAATGGGACCTTATTAAGCTAAAAAGCTTCTGCGCTGCAAAGGAAACCATCAACAAAGCAAAGAGGCAATCAACCAACTGGGAGAAGATATTTGCAAACAATGCCTCTGATAAGGGGCTAATATCAAAAATATATAAAGAACTTGTACAACTCAACAAGAAAAAACCAAGCAATCCAATTAAAAAATGGGCAGATGACCTTAACAGACACTTCTCTCAGGAAGACATACATATGGCCAACAGATATATTTTTTTTTTAAAGAAAGACAAAAGTGTATATTGATTTTCTTCTGGGTTCTTGTGTGTTTTCCTTGTGAACCTTTGGCATCTTAAGATAGCATTGTGTTGTTTATTATTGAGAATACATTTTAGATATAACAGTAGGTTGTAGAAAGTATCACATTTGTTTATTATTCCTACTTTTTGCTAAGTTCGTATCTAGATCCCCATCCTGCTTGGCTTGTGGAAACATTTACTGTGGTCCTTTGGGTTTGCGTCTCTCGCTCCTGGAATTATGCCAAGGTTTCCAGCTGTCCATCCACATGTCTTTAATTAAAGTACTTTCTATTGACCTGCCCCTCTGTACCTAATCCTGTAGCTGTTCCCATAGTTTGGATGGGTCTATAACTTTAACCTATAAAGAAAAAAACACACAATTTGGAAATAAGGCAAAAAAAAAAAAAAAAAAATTGACTACATGACCTTTATTATTATGCTGGGGCTTTGTATAAAGAGTTTTTGATCTTCTAGAAGGAAGTTTATTTATTTGATTTAGTATTTACTCTAGATTAGAATAAGACCTTTTATGACTTTATAAGAGTAGATGCTATCTTATAAAAGTATACAATAAGATAAAAATGTTTTATTGTGAAGAGAGACAAATTATTCCTGTTCCATAAAGAAGGTAATTCTAAAGAATGCTTTTTATTGTCCTGAAAGACAAGACTAAGTGGTTTTGTAATTGAGCAATTTTATTCTGGAATTCTCTATTTCTTTTTTATTAACTACATGTGTATGAGTTTTTCTATAATTCTTTGAACAGCTCTCATACTGATAATAACCTCATTAATGAGTTGACACAACGCTCCCTATTTATTTGTGTGAGAGTTATGTTTCTCAACATTTAAAAAATTAGGTTTTGACACACCTGGTGGCATAAAGTATTTGATGAGACTGAACCTGGCTCCAACGTCCTATACATAGCCATTCCCTCTTACATCTGTGCCTCTGTCAGTGTGGTGTGCTGTCAAAACCTGGTACTACAGTAGACTATCAGTTAACTGGCACTCCTGGGGATTGCTAGATGCTTAGATAAACGAAGTAACTTTCGGTTAACTGGCACCCATGCTGGATAAACGTAGTATTATTTCTTCGATTTTTTTAGTATTATTTCTTCGATTTTTTTTGCCAGTTTTTTTAGCGCGCTGGTTGTGTGAGTTTCGGTTAAGGGAGAGTCTACTGTATATGGATCCTCCTTATTCACCAAAGCCCTTTCCAGGCTAGATTAGCCTCTTCTGTTCTCTCTCCTTGTCCTCAAAACCTTACCCTCTCTTTCCTTTCCTTTATCCATACACATGCATGCTTAGGAGAACAAAAATATTAGCACATGCACACACCCTTCGTTTTATCTTGTCAAACAGCTAAGGAAGTTTTAAAAGAGAGCAGTGACCTTGAAGTCTAGGTTCTTTCTACTTTTCTATCATGCTACGGGTCTGAGGTGAAGACTTACAAAGTAGAAATAGGGTGAGGTGTGAGAGTGAGGGAAAAACATTTTTATTGTAAATTTTTTTTGTGCCACAACACTAATTTATAATAATCTGTAGAGAAAGGGCTATTTTTCAAAACCACCCCTTTGATTTCTTCTATTGTTGAACATTTTTCTGTGCTTTAATTATTATTTTTCTTATTTTTCAGAATGATTTTATGACAGAAACTCAAGGCAGATTTCAGATCCACGTTACTATTATTTATGTTGATGGCACTGTATTTATGCAGTGTTTTAATTTCAAGTGATAGTGTTAATGTAGATATATAGTCAAATTATTAAGAAGCCAAATTTTCATTTTTAAATGTTTTGTGGTCATTATACATTTATATATATATATTTTTCTATCTTTATTACAGAGAGTTATCTAAAAATAACAGTATGTCAGTGAACATGAATGAGGAAATTAACACTTGTGAAAAGATCCTTTTCTTTGATATTTGTAGAATGTAGTATTTATTTATTTATTTTAAAGATTTATTTTATTGATTTTTGACATAGAGAAACAGAGACAGAGAGAGACAGAGAGAAGGGGGAGGGCCCAGAGCAGTCTCCATAGTTGACATTAGTTTTCCATATAGTTTCACTCCACAGGTGGGCACAGGGCTGCGCAGGGCAGGAACTGGGCCGGGAGCCTCCCACATAGGTCCCGGCAAGAACTGAACTGGGGGCACATTCCAGTTCAGCAAGTGAGTCCACATGGGCCGGGGCTGGGATTCAATTCTTGGTCCCCAGGGCTTCAAAGCGGGCGCTTAACCTGCTGAGCAATCCCAGCTTTCCCTAGTATTCATTTAGTGAGAGAACATGTTGAAATATTAATGTGTGGGTTTTTCTTTTCCACACCTCTTTGTAGAATACCCTTGCCTTCAGCAGGCAGAGATAGTATACTGCCTTGAGGGAAATTAGAAGAGTTGTAAGAATAAGAAAGAAAGTTTAGGGTTTTTTGTTTGTCTGTTTCTTCTTTCTTCTGAAATAGCCTTATCCTGAAGCATATTATCAAAGAAAATCATTATGAAAGCTAAAACTTTGATATGCACCCTGCCCTCCCCTCCTCTACTTCTATCCAACTTAAACTACTCTATTTTATATTTTATCTATAGCACTTATCACTATATATTTACCTTTTTGTTATGTTAATTGTAGAATTACAAGAACTGGGAATTTGTTAATTGTGGTCATTAATCTATCTCAAATATGTAGAATAGTGCCTGGTATACAGAAGGTAATTAATACATATTTGTTTAATGAATGAAAAGATTCTAAACTGTCAAAAGCAAAGTCACTAAAGTAAGTAGAACATGGAGTTGATGGTATAAAAATAGAAAACAAAATGTTGAATGATTCAGATTATTTCACTGGAAATTTCAGTTCAATGCTTAGACAAGAGGGCTATGTAGGAGACATAAGATCATCAGCATATCAGGAAATGATTTTTGAGCGACTACACAGCATAGTGTGTTTCAAGGTTTAGGGAAGCAGACTGAATGAACCCAGTTACTGGAAACTATTCTTAGCCATTGGAATAAGTTCCCAAGGTTACCTGGATCTCTTTTCTTTGCGCTCTGGAGAAGACTTTTCATGAACCTGTGTGTTGTGCATGAAATTATCTAGCAGAAGTGACATGTGTTCATGCTTTACAACTTGGCTGAACTACCACTCCTCTCCCACTTATAGACACCCTACTTTTTAATGGCCCTGGGTGTTTGTTAGAAGGCCTCCAAACCACTAGGTTGGGCTTTGACATTAAGAAAGATGATGGTTTCAAAGGGAAAGTTAAAGCTGGATATAAGTTAAACCCATAGTTATGTTGGTGATAACCATTTTCTTGGTGTGTAAGTAAAGTTGACTCTTTACTAACTGGAACTCAAGCAACTGGCACTCTCAAGCAATGGGCAATTTTATTTTCCTGTTGCTTGAGATTTTTCCCATTGCTTAAGAGTGCTGGGTGTTTGAGTTCTCGTTAACTGAGTGTCTACTTACACATTCATCTGGCAGCTATTAATATCAATTCCCATGGATGCTGGTTAACTGAGAGTGTACTGTATATTGAAAAAAAATTAGTAAGAAAAATACAGGGGAAGCTGGGATGGATCAGCAAGTTAAGCGCTCACTTTGCAGCCCTGGGGACCAAGGATTGAATCCTGGCCCTGGCCCATGCAGACCCATATGCTGAAATGGGTTGTGCTTGCCATGCGGTAAGCCCCCTAGTTTGGTTCTCAGCCCCTAGTTTGGCCCCTGGCTTGATGGGATGCTCCTCCCATGAAGGAGGCCCCTAGCCCAGTTCCCATCCTGCATGGCCCCTGCTCACCTGTGTGGAACAAAACCATGTCAAAAACTGATGACGTACAACTATGGAGACTGCTCTGGGCCCTCCCCCTTCTCTCTGTTTCTCTGTCTCTTTCTAAAACAATAAAGAATAAACATTTAAGAAAAATGTAGACCATTGCTTTTACATTAACTATTAAATATCAACGGTGACAGATGGGTGATTTAAGAGAGCAATCAATATTTACCTGAATGAAAATGTGTAAAATATATATGTGGTGGTTTTACAAACTGTCTCTAAGTTCTTTGACACTCTTCCCATGAAAGGATACATACCTTAGGAGTCCTGAGCCAACATTAAGAAGTCTGGCTACACTCAAGCCATCATGTTAGAGAGGTCATATGGAGACACTAGAAAAACAGAAGATACTCAAAGTACCCCAAGTGTTACTTGAATACTCTCAGTTGTCTGAATATTCTCAGACACTATTCCAGATGAAGGAATGAAGAACTCTTTGAGAGCTAATGACTACTTTTGGTTTTAGCCTCTTAAGTTTTGAAATATTTGTTATGCAGCCCTAATAACTAGAAGAAGGTACCTGACAGAAGGCAAGGGTAACCAAAGATTTTAGTAATTCATTTATTCTATATGTTGCATTGATTATGTTCAGATACTATCTCCTCACTTTCTATATTAATATTAATAAAATACAATTATTACTTTCCAGAAACCCTGCTCTTGAGAAAATTATAGTCTAGTCAATATCTTTTTTTATGTAAGTTTTCTTTTCCCACCATAAGTAACTCTACTTGAGCCATCCAACTCTAGTATTCTGTTTTTTTCTGTCACAGATGTGGTGGGAAGGTGACTCAGGCTGAGCTGATTAGCTCTGTACCCTTTAGGATGAGGCTTGATATTGCTGATGACAAACTCAACCAACCAACCAACCCAGCTTATACCAAAATACACAAAAGCAGAAACAGTAACAACAGAAGTTTCAAAAGTAAGCAATGTGGCAGACTAAGAATTTTCTTAGCCCAATTACAATTCTTCATTTATAAATAAGGACTTAGTCCAAATTTAGGCCAAGTATATACTGGTACTTGTAAATCAATCAACTGTGCATTTGTCTATTATGTGTGTCCTGTTTGCCTGATGACTGTCAGTGCATATATATATATAAGCTTGCTTAATCTTGAAAATTGCACAAAGGTTTCTAAGGCTCTGAATCCCCGAATTTATAGAGTAGAAATCTTAATTTTTTTCCTGATTCATGACTAAATCTTTATCCATCCCACTAATATCCGCAGTTGACACAGCTATTAACATTTATGTTTTTCTTGGGTGAACAGTAACATGTTAGATATAATTATTACTTCACTCACACTTCAGATTTCAAGGTCTCTCCTTCTGAACTTCCTCCCTCTGCATTTCTCCATTTTGAGTAGTATACTCATGGTTTCACTTCCATCTTTGCTTGTAGGTAGAAGAGCAGAAAGAAAGAGTGATGAGCAGTGAGTACGGGCAGAGATCCTTATCCTCAGTCTGCCTTGGTCTGATGAGCATGGTCTTGGCATAGGCCTTCGCACATGTTCCTTTTGAGTAGCTTTTGTGTTGGCCCTCTCCTTTACAGACAGATAGAAGGAGAGCTATGTCTCTACTTGGTCCATGCCAGCAACATACCCTCTAACATCCTTTCTGAATTCTTCTTCCTCCGCTGGGCTCAGTAGCCACCTGGTAAGTATCATGTTCTCTGCTACATCCCATGGAATAAAGTATTGTCAGCTCTCAGAAATCACCAGAGGGGAAGCAGAGCTTGGTTTCTATATTCAAATTCCTCCCATCCATCAGGAAACATATTATATGTCTAATACCTTTTTTTCCGTTCTCCAGGGAACTGGAATAAAGAGCTATCTTCCTAGCCCCTTGTAACATACTTCCTTTTCAAAGTCTTGTTATTTCCCTCCCTTGTATATCTCACAATATTAAAAATAAAAATCGATTTTAGCCTCTATGGAACCCAGAAGCATACTGGGTGCCTCCTAGAAATATGAGCTTCCTCAAATTCTGTCATTGTGAATATAATTACTTTTTTTTTAAACAGTTTTTATGTCCCTACCATATATAGTGCACAAACAGTGCAATGCCTCCACTACAGGGTGTGCATCTTTGGGAAGGGTGGGTAGGGACAATGGGACAAAAAAGGATTTTATTTGTATTTCACAATTTTTATTACATGTGATTTATAAATTGCCTCAATTATTTCACAAGTAGGCAAAATATTAATTAACAAGTATAAAGAATAATATTCATGGCCTGTGAAACTTGGTATTTTAAATTACCTTTTCTTAGCTGTATCCCAGATTTAAGTCTTTTAAAAATATTTAGAAGAAAAACTAACTGCCATAGTTTTAGCTTTTTTGGTTTATATGTTTGTATAAAGTTAACTTTGGCTTCATTATGACTTCCTTGTCTTTGTGAACTGACATGGGGACAGAGGGATCATTTATAATATTATGCTGTGAAAATGTATATTATTTTTTCTCTATGTTGATTTTTTGGGCATCAGTAATATATGAGAAGAAGACTGACACATAATTTTTACTCTTGATTATGTTTTGGTTATACAATATATTTTTTATTTTCTTAAAAATATCTTTTGGTACTTTTTCTCTTCTGAATGCATTTTTGTTTTGTTTGTTTGTTTTTTAGAACATTTTCTAATCTCACAAGGTCTTTTTAATTTTACTTCCATTCTAGAATCCTTTTAGGATAAAATTTCTCAGACCTTTTAATTTTTTCACTGTGTACCCTATTTATACTTTAAAGCTGGTATTATTTTTATATTGGGAGTTTATTCCCTGGGACATAAAAAGTTTAGAGCTAAAATCTGGCATGATAATCTCAATGTAATTGTTCTTTTTATTTGTCCATTAACAATGACAACACTCTAGTAAAAATGATTAGTATGAAAAGACAACCTCTGGAATTCTGATATAGAGGATATTTGTGAGATCTATCCAATTGTATGGAACTTCTTGGCTTATAGACTGCTATTATAGATCACAGGCTCATGTGGTTAATATTCTGAGCACTTCAATAAAACCGATCCAACTTTGCAGTCTCCCATGGTTTTCAATTTTAGTCCTATCTGAGTCCTGCGCATAAACTCAGGGTCAATAAACAGGCTAGAGCTAAATAGAAGAGAATTCTGATTAAAAATAATATGAAACACTGAGGAAAGCTTAGTTAATTCAGGAAGAAATAAAGGTCTGAGCACTGTAGATAATTTAGAGGTAGAACACATATAGACAAGTGTGCTGAAGCTGGGCCCATGTTGTCTACTTGAAACCCTTCATTGAATAGCTGTTGATTGATCTTTGTAACTCAGTCTTCACTTTTAATGAGCACATCAATAGGACATATATTGACTTTCTAATGCATTGGTTTTATTAAAGAGGAAGCTGTTTCTAGTTTCATAGGTGGAGAGCTTTTGTAACAGTTTCTACATTTCAATTCCAAGCATTACTTATAAAAGTCATTTAGAAGTGCTTTTTCAAAAAAATCATGTTTTTATCTAATTCTTTATGTGCTATAAATTTAAAAAAATGTAATATTAAATACATACTGTAGTGGAAAGTACTCTTGGATAGAAATTACAAACCCAGTGCCTTAGTTTTCTTTCTACCATTAATTAGCTCTGTGAGTTTAGACAGATCACTTACTCTCTGTGAACCTAAGTTCATCATATATAAAGAAAAAGCTAAGAGAGTTGATCAAGCACACCCATTTTCTCCTATGTCACCCAAAATATATTGAAACAAGACAAAAAACATCTGTATCTTTACCTATCTATATCTGGGATGAATGTATTTTTGTATGACTTTTTTTTTTTTCTCCTAGAATAAACTTATCGTGTGACCAGAAACAAGACTGGGTACCACTTAGCAGATTAGAATATTTTAAGAAATATTAGGGATGCTGAGATAGCTCATGTTGAGCAACTTGCCTTGCAACTGCAAGGTCCAGAGATCAAATCCCAGCCCTGGTTCATGCAAACCCATATGCTGAACTGTGATGCAACTGGTAATAACCATTGAGCTATGCAGTAAAGGTTTTTGCCTCCCATGCAGGAGGCCCCAGTTTGGTTTCCGATCTGCAGTGCCTCACATCCTCCTATGTGAAATGAAGCTATGTCATAACTAATGATGTACAACTCTGGAGACTGCTCTGCCCACCCCCCTACCCCCCAGGCCCCCCACCTCTCAAAAACAATAATACAATCCTTAACATTTTTTTATATCTTAGCTAGAGATTAGATTGACTGTTTTGTTTTGAGGGTCCAGTCATACTAGGTACCAGTAGTGGGATAAGTTGATAGTGTTATACATGCCCCAGTAATATGGCCTTAACTGTATCAATTTCTATCAGGGCTATGGGCAAAGGGGAGTAGGGATGCACGAACATCACATCTATACTGATAATACATTTCTTAGTGGGAGCCATAACAAAGGAGGCTTGTAGAGGCCTCAGATCCAACACCACTGATAGGCATTATCTATTTTTTCTTTATCATGGTGTCAGGAGTTGTGAGAATCATAGTCATGTGTTCACTGGTCTCTAAAAGGTCCAAAAAGTATAGTTTTTCTTCTCCCCATTAAAACAAGACCTTGGAATACAGCCTCTGGCTTCCTCAGGAGACAAATCCATATATCTTTAATGATATTTATTTTTGATAGCTGAGATGTGTAAATGGGTTCTTCAACCAATCTGCAGGCCCACCAAGAGAGGTGAAGGGACAGGCTGCCACCACAGGAACCCACAGGGTGATTGCCTGTTAGGCTTCCTATGATCATGACACCTGGAGTTTCTTCGTGAAGAGTTCATCAATCTCCTCCTTTGAGACCCCATGATTGAATGACCAGATTCAACAATCTTTTCAGCAGAGAGTACCTGGTCAACCATTGGGTATGAAAAGAAAGTTAGTCATGTGGAATGAGTTATAGAAAATGGCAAGTGGCATGGCTGGTTGGTCAGTGACGTAAAGATCTAACAAAGGTTAGAAGATTGAGGTCAAATAGGTCTGGTGAAGAAGCATGAGTATTGACCTACTGGAGAGGCCATGAAGTGTGAAGATATTGATATTGTTTGTTAATAGTCCTCAGAGCATATTCACTGTAAAAGTAGCCCTGAAAATATCAATACACAAAATCACTCACTCAGTTGATATTAGACAACATCTGTCATTGGCCACTTCAGTGTTGACACAGTGTATAAAAGAAGGAAATTGTCATGATGGCAAGGATGAAGTTTATGCATGTGCTTGAAAATATGGGCTCCCCACTCACCATGTTTGATCAAGCCTTGGTCTAAATTTCAAACAAAAGGCCAACTTTGAGCCCAGTATAGCACTATTGCTCCGGAAAGCCAACCAGCCATTTAATTTATGTTGTTATCATTGGATGCCTTCCATCTTATAGGGGGCAGAAATTCCTCATTTTAAAAATTAAGTTATATTTTGATTACAAAATTCCTTGATTGTATATCTGTCCTTTCTGCTGTGGGGCTGCAACCAGCAGTACTATTTGAGGTTTATAGAGTGTTTGATATACCAACCTGTGATCCTCTTTCACAGCAAAGGAAGTGTAGGAGTAAGTACATGAGCAGGGTGTTTCCTAGTTTAATTACATACTATACCACTCAGAAACTAATGATCTACAGAGTTCTGGTGAAGGTGCAGTTGTGGTACCAGTTTTTAGATGATACTCTAATAACATGGGTACTGTTTTCCATAATGCTGTGTATGATCCAAACCAATGATGAGTATGTAATGCTGTGTCTCCAATATATAGAATACACGAGTCCAGAAACAAAAGGATCATTAAAGCAGTGACCACACTTACTATCACTCCCAGAGATCACTCATGAAATAAGTGCTTGCTATCCCCACAGTTCTTGGTTTTAGAAGTTTAGGGGTCTCACTTAGAAGTTTAGAGGAGGAATGCTTTTATTTGAGGACTAGGGTTCTTTGATGCTTCATGGATGAAGGTTCTGGGGCACTCTACCAGGTAAATTATCTTGGCCAATTTTAATTGGGTTCTCATCAAAGGTGAGAGGTATCTAGAATAAAGTAGAAGAGGGAGATAATGAGAATCATTAGTGACTTCAGGAACTGTAGTTTATTCCACTAATCTTTAGCTCATAAATTTTCCTAAACAAAAGAGGAGCACTGTAGTAGGAGTTGCTACCAGAATTTAAACAAGACAGGAACATATGAATAATCAGTGTGAAGGGGTGGATGACAGTAGATTCTCTGGTTCACTGGCCAGATCTTTCCTGCTGCAAGTACTGAAACACTCGTTATCTCAGCTGTTGAGAATTGGCAGCTGACACACTTCAGCAGGATGCCTCTCTGGGGATTGCAGGTACCCACATTGCCAAGATTATGCTTTTTCCCTGACACAGCTAATGACTGGGTTGTGAAGACTGTAGGCTCAGCTCTCTTACCCCAGTGGGGAACATCTTTAAAGGGTATTTCAGCTCCAGTGCTGAGAGGGTTTCACTAAAGCCCTTTTTACAACTCTATTGCAATTTATCTTCTTCAGTCACTCACTCATCACTATTACTCCCTAGAGTATCCCCTAACAGATTTCTTGAACACAATCTTAGTGTCTGATTTCCAGATTTGCAATAGTAGCCCAATAATATAAAATGTTAATAAGGATACATATCTTATTAACAAAAAATTATGTTTAGGAATTCATGTTATACAAATATTTGAACATGTTCTTCAGCTATTAATATATTCAATATGTTCATTACAGCATTGATTTTAATTGGGTAAAATTGGGGATACTTAAATACCTATCAATTTGGGTGCATTTAGACAAATATGAGATATCCATAACTCTCAATGGTATCTAGTCATTAAAATAAGTGAGATCTAACTATACTAACATAGAAAAAAAGGCAAACCTCTAAAATATATTGTTAAATGAACAAAGAAAAATTTAGAATATGTTTAGCAAAATTCCATTTACAGAACCCCTTTAATTTTGTAGGTTAATTTTATTTATCTAACACAGGCTGATGAAATTTAAGAATATCAAACATAAAGATAAAATCCTTTAAATTTTCAGAGATTAAAAATAAGTCTATCATTAGACTTTTTTTTAGCAATACTGAGTTGTAAGACAATGGAATAGTACCTTCAAATCTTGAGAAAAAATTATATTTAGCGGAGAATTTTATACACAGATAGTTTTTAATGACTGTAAAAAAGTTCTAGTGATGTCATATTAAATTAAATGTGCAATGCATACAGACTGAAGAAAACTGGATAATTTTACACACACACGCACACACACAGACCCCTAGAAGTCATTATATGGATTTAACTGTAGCTGTATTAAGTGGTAAAGCTATGAGTAATTATGTTTTCTTTTCAGATTTTTTTCTTTATAATTTTCCAAATTTTTTATTAAAACATATGTGCAGAAAAACATCTTTTATTTTTAAAGATTTATTTTTATTGTTTTTTGACAGAGAGAAGGGGGAGGGCCCAGAGCAGTCTCCATAGTTGACAGCATTCGTTTTCCATATAGTTTCACTCCACAGGTGGGCGCGGGGCTGCGCAGGGCAGGAACTGGGCCGGGAGCCTCCTACATAGGTCCCTGTAAGAACTGAACTGGGGGCACAGCCCAGTTCAGCATGTGGGTCTTCATGGCCCGGGGCTGGGATCTGATCCTCAGGCTCCGGGGCTGCAAATGAGTGCTTAACCTGCTGAGCCATCCCAGCTTCCCCGAAAAAACATCTTTAGAGATCTGTATTTATTCATGGTCATCACATGACTTGCTTTAGCTTCACATGTATAGAGTTTTCAGAGCCCTCTCCCAGACCCATTTATATAGAAGCTTTGGAATGGGATCCCAGACTTTAAATGAGCACACTTTGGTGGTACTTATATACAGTAAAGTTCAAGAACCATTGACTGGGATAGAAAATGAGAATTTAATTGCGATGTGATTGTTTGACCAGTCAGCGATTAGTGTTTTCATTGAGTTTTTGTGCTGTTTGGAGATAGCACACTACTTAGCATATATCCTCATGGTCCATCTATGCTGTCACAAATGGTAAGGTTTTATTTTTTAGGTCTGAGTAATATTTCATTCTGTATATGCACCACATCTTCTTTATCTAATTGTCTAATGATTGACATTTCAGTTGCTTCCATATTTTGGCTGTTGTAAATAGCATTGCTGATGAAAAAGGTGAAGGCATTAAGTAGTACAAACATGGTTACAAGTAGTCATGGGGATGGAACATAAAGTATAGAATATAGTCAATAATATTGTAGTAACTATATATAGTGCCAGGTGGGTACTAGATTTTCAGGATGGATCGCTGCATAAATTATACAAATGTCTAACCACTATGCTCTATATCTGAAACGAATATAAAATCATTTTGAATGTAAAAAGAAAAGCACTACTTTGCTGAATCTGCATTATGAACCTAAACCCAATGTTTTCTCTTGACTTGTTCTGGGGAACACCAAATTTAAATCTGCTTTCCTATATCATTACAGTGTTCTTACAGCGAATATTCTGACTCCAGCTGCAAAAAGAGAAACTTGAGTTAGTCCACATTCAGTATTTCACAGAAGGTTTCTTTTGTCGAGCTATCATTTGCTTATTATTTGTCAATTTTTGAAAAGATATTTTTCTTACCCAACTTTGTGGACCCCCATGTCATATTTGCACAGGCTGTGTGTTCGTATGTAAATAAAAAACAACAATGATTTATAAGACCTTATGCCCTGCGCTAGGATAAAAAATAGATGGTGTATCAGCTGAAGCTGCAGGTGTATGTACATACCTTTGGTTCCCAGGTTATTCTGATCCTTAGCAGCTGCTCTGTTTCTTTATTGGGTTGTGCCCACCTGGGACAGAGAACAGAAGTTAAAATAAGTTCCATTTTCGGATCTGCTTATCTTAGGAAAATATTTTATGTGATTTGCTTTTAACAGAAGTTTCACTTATGAGCTATTCTCCATTGTGAGTTGTAATGTGAATTCAGGAATCCAACGTTTTAGTCACTTAAAACTTTATAGCCTAATGGGCTGAAATATTTAATACTACTCTTTTACCTAAAGGGGATGGGGAAAATTTACTTAAGATGGTGTAAAGAAAATTTATTTATTTATTAAAGGCACATTAAGTAAAATGCTGTTTTACTCGTTAGAGGTACCTTTCAAATGCAATTATTCATCTTCTTTAAGGGCAGATGAAACAATTATAAGTCAGGCATTTCTTTAATGTCAGGTGTGACTAGGAAAATGTATGATTCATAAATCTGAGAGACTGCTGGTCAAAAGAAATTGGCCTTCAAGTCATTAGCATAAATTACATTAAATTTCTTAAAGCCAGACTGATCATAAGCTGAATGATGCAATAGGTAAATTAAATTTGTGACCCCAGTCTTGCCTCCTTTCTGGGGATTCCCTCTCCCTTTTAGTAGTTTTATTCTACACATGCTATCATTTTCACCTCCATCTGCACTTACTAAAAACAATTTCCAGGAAAATGACATTAGTTAGCTTTGGTGTGTTGAATGATTTCCTGAGTGCTGGAAAAGAACCTAGCTTTGGAAAAATGTCACAGGGGTAAATGCAGAGGTGTGTTGAGGAGTTATCAGGGAAGTCCCATTCTCCATAACCCACATCTAAATCAGCTGAATTACTTGTACACCTGTTTTATACTGAGTTTCTCTGTGGGATTTTTTCCCATGAGTAATACAATAAAACAAAAACAAAAATAAATGCAAAAACTTCACAAAGCCCAAGAAGTAGTATTATAGTGACAGGAACGTGAACCATGGACTTGGCTTTGATTCGAGACTCCTGTAGTCATTCCCTAAAGCAATTTAACCATTCTGAGTTTAATTCTCGTTATTTGAAGGCTTTGAAACAATTAAAAAAAATATTCTTGGCATACTGGGATGGCTCAACAGGTTGAGTGCTTGCCGTTACCTTGTAACTGCGAGGTCTGGGATCGATTCCTAGCCCCGGGCCATGCAAACCCATGTGCTGAACTGTGGTGCGCAACTGGTAACCTCCAGGATGGTGTCAAAGGTTTTCGCCTCCCATGCGGGAAGCCCCCAAGTTTGGTTTGCACTTTGTGTGGCCCCGCATCCACCTATGTGGAATGAAGCTATGTCACAACTAATGATGTACAACTACAGAAACTGCTCTGGGCCCTCCCTTTCTCTCTCTATCTCAGCCAGTCTGTTTGTCTGTCTCTCGTGCA
Organism: Craseonycteris thonglongyai; assembly: GCA_004027555.1. Taxonomy (NCBI): domain Eukaryota; kingdom Metazoa; phylum Chordata; class Mammalia; order Chiroptera; family Craseonycteridae; genus Craseonycteris; species Craseonycteris thonglongyai. Next base: position 14,759 of record PVKE010031558.1, read on the forward strand.
CATGTGTGCCTCTCACCTTCTCTCAAACAAAAATAAATCTTAAAAAAAGTTATTCTTACAGGACTGTTGTAAAGATTAAAAGAGAAACTTTAGTCAAGTAACTACCACAGTGCCTGACACATAGGAGGGATATAAAAAGTATGTTAGTATGATTCTTTCTAAGAAAATTTTAGTCCTAACTCACTGTATTTTCTTGTTATTTGTCCCTTGTTCTTTGCTATGTTGAAGTTGTGTATAATCATTCATTTGAATGTGGATCGGCAATAGCAATAATGCTAATCAATATGAAACTTAAGTCAAAGACTGTTTTAAGGTAGGCAGGACATTTTGGGCTCCTCAAAGCATGCCATCTACCCTTCAGTGCAAAATGTCCCTCTTGCAAATTATAATCAATGTCATTGTCCTTGTAATTGTTCAGCTCTGAGAGGAACGTACCTATTAAGATAATGCCTAGGAACAGGGATCCACAAATAATACTGAATAAAATCCTCTCTCGATGTCATTCTTCTGTCCATAACAGGCCATGGTTGTTTTTGGGTTGGGAGGATTCAGAAACCTTGGAGTTCCATGTTTTAGGGTGAAGCAGAATTTATTAATAGACTCAAAACCAGAGCTGAAAGCACCTAAATGGCTTACCCGTCTGCTTCTCTCTCGATTTTCCAAAATAGCCTAGTCCATTGAATGATGAGTGAGAGAAAATAGGATAAGGACTCACAGACCCTATGTCATGTGGCCCATCACTACATCGACTGAGTCTCACCAATGACAGAGGGTGGAACGCTCTAAAACATGGATTTTCCTAAGTGCGTTATTCAACCCCTCTGGCCACTCTTGTTTTCACACTGCTATAACTTTTATTAACTGTGAACAATTTCTACTCTATGAAGTAATACGAATACCCTCCATTTTTCAAGCAACTTGTAATTTTCAAAGTGTTTCCACATTCCTGATTTTATGTGATTCTGGCCAAACAAACAAACAAAAAAAAACTTGCGAGATCATATTTTGATTCTTTACCAAAGAGAAAATGGAGGTTCAGAAAGGGCAGATGATTTAACAATAATTTACTACATGATCCAAATGCTAAATAATTTAGAATTGCCTTTTCCTCATCCCAAGAACACTGATAGTTGAGTTGTGCTTCTTGGTGGATAAGGACTCTTTATTTTAAACTGCTTTCTTAACATATGTTCAAGTTTGTCTGTTTCTGTGTGTAAATTCAGTAGGATGCTGATGTTTCTTTATTGCTCTTTGTGCTTATTTTGATAAGTGCATAAAAAACAGTGGCATTTTATTTTCTTTGATACTTTCTTAATGTCTTCTGAATAGCATTCTCTTCTTTTTTAAAGCCCTATGACCATTTTTAATAAAACCGGTGGTTTTCATAGATACCTAATTAACATAACTTCAATAAGTGTTAAAGATTTACTACTCCTCATGGATCTGAGCAAAGTAAACTTTCCTCTATTTAATTATGCAACACCATTTATCATGAAGTGATTTGGGTGACTAGAAAAGAAAGTTTATCATTATGTTTTTCTATGGTTTTTAAATATTGTGTTCTGATGGATGTTTTTGAAATATTCTACTTTTTATTTCACTCATTCTACTGGTTTGTAAAATTGTGATAATTTTGATATTTGAATATGAACTACCGTACTCCCTCAAGATTCACGGGCATTACATGCTATGGAAAAAGTTACATATGGAAACTAAGCTTCCATACCTTTAAATAGCAGTTTAATTTAAGTATATGAAATTATTTACAATTACTTGCTGGAAGATACTATTCTTTGTATTTTCCTTTTAAAGAGTCTTACCATCATCATCTTAATCAGAAGACTTTAAAGCCTTTTTCTGCAATTATTTTTATGTGCAGTAGGATTTAGAATCTATTTAAAAGATTTACTTAGTAAGCATAAACATAAGGTTATTATGTAGATGTGATTATATAGAAGGGATGCTACCTTAACAGACTTAACATTATTATCTATGTCTGTCTATCATCTATCTATCTATCTATCTATCTATCTATCTATCTATCTATCTATCTATCTATCTATCTACTCTAATCTATCATCATCTAACTTTTCCCAGAATCCATATGTATTTACATGTGTACATTCATTCATTTGGCTCCCCTTTATTACTAACAGGAAGCTTCAGGTACGTACCTATTGTTCATCATCATCGGTGGTTTGGGCCTAAGCATAAACATCAGCTCTATCACTTTCAATACCTATATAATGTAAATGTTCTAATAACTTTCTGATTTTCAGTTTTCTTATCTGTGAAATGAGAAATAACAATACTTTCTAGGTTTTTTTTTTTAAGTATCAACTGTGACAGTATATATATTGCAGAGTACAATGCCTGACACATATAAATACTCAATATATCTCTTTTGATTTTCCACAAATCTTCTCTATTTTGAGGAGTTAACAATTTTCACTGAAGAGAGAAAAGCTAAGTCATTGGCTAATCCAGTAGCCCAAAATATGCTTTTCAATTCCTAGTACCTGTGCACTTACCACATCAGTGAGTCAACCAGAGTGTCTTTCAAACAATCAGCTTTAGGTTAGACATCAAATAATTTTTTCACTGAATCCACAAGTTTTTCAGAGTTGGATAAAGCAACTGGTTTTGTGTGTGCGCGCGTGTGTGTGTGTGTTTATTTATTCTTTTTGTAATAAAGATAGTGTTAAGATTTCCATCTAAAGCTGTTTGTAACACAATACAGAGATCCAGGAAACCAAGATTGTGGAAAACCAGAGAAGATCCAGAAAGTTATTTTACATATATTGATTTTACAGGTTTGAAGACTAGAAGCACCTATCTTGTTATTTCATTTATACATGAATGACAGCAAAATGAGGAATTCACAGAAGAAAATGATTTCATCATGAAAAAAGGGGAGAAAATGGAAGAGAGAACTTTCTGAATTTTCAGTGTTAGTTAACTTTGGTTATGTATATTTTACCAGATTGTATTTTATCTTCTTTAGTCTTAAAAATATCTATGTGTTTTCTAACAATATCAGGCTCATTCTCATGCCAAGGTTAGAGTTGCTCCTTTGCCAACAATTCTTATTGAAAGAACTCTAAGTGGCACATTCATTAGAACAGATGAGAAAAAGCAGTGTTGAAGTTTATTACATTTTTGTATTTTGATTCTGTGAAATATTTCAACTAAGTACTAACATGATTTTTATATTTGGTAACAAATGAGAAGTTTGTTTAATTCTATTTATTTTTTTCCTCAGATTACTGATGCTAAAGAACTCCCAAGCAGTGGGTCCTAGCAAAAACCTTCATTACATTTTGTTACTACTATCTACAGCCCTTTGATGTAGATTTTTATTAAAATTATTTGCTTTTGAGATAGAAATGTCAATAAACATATTTCTGATGATGTTTTCTGCTCATACCTTTGCATTCACTCACCTCACCTCTTTTTTCGATCTTCCTCTTGTGTATATGCATCTCTTATATCAGTATTTTTTCCTCAGTTTTTTGCTGCACCATATTATTCTATTATTTATCTACCTTCATTTACTCTTATGATATTATCTCCTTAATTGAAGTAATATGTATTGTTCATTTTTTTTTTCCTCCCCAGAATCAAGCACAGCAGTTGGTGCATAGAGGATGCTGTTTAACACATGTTTATTGATTTGATGAATGCTTTGCAAGTCAGCAAAAAATCTCCCCTAAGAATGGAAACAATGGTACTGACTACTTTACTCTTGTGCATATCTGCCAGCCTTAGCTTTAAAGTTTCCATTTTCATCAATCACTCCCTCCTAGTTAATCATCTTGAGATGAAAAGATAACTAGAAAAAAAGCCTTATATTATTTACAATCAATATTTACATATATTCTCTGACTTCTGAATTAATATTTTAGGTTTCTGTGAATGAGGGCCAAAACTGTCTCTATAACTTTACTGTAGATGATAGATGATAAATAGATAAAGACATACATACATACACAGACACATAGATAGGAATATGTTATCCTTAAAGAAAATATGATGTCAGAAACTTGGCTACAATTTTGTGTTAGGAATTACCTTTCCTTACTATTATAGGATGAGATTTTTTTTCATCTTGTATTTTATCAAGGTTAATAGTTAAATTAATGGTTCATTCACTCTGAGCTAACACAAAGGATCTGATTGTCATATCACACATGAAATTGAGCTCTTAG
>PVKE010031559.1:0-18967 GCA_004027555.1 Craseonycteris thonglongyai
GGTTCTCTTAGTTGAGGTTTCTTCTCAGGGTTTCCCCTGTGGATTCCCCTCTGTTCACAAGGCCCTTCCCAGGCAGTTATCGGCGTTCTCCTCTCATGCCGCCATTATTGATCTCAAGCTCATTTTGTTTCTTAATTTTATTTCTCAATTCATTAAACTGCCTGAGTTTTCTTGCGTCTTATTGAGTTTTTCAGAACTGCAGATCTCAAATTCTTTATCATTCAAGTAAGACATTTTCGTGTCTTTACGTTTATTTTCTTGAGATTTTTTATTTTGCTTCCTGGGCTTCCTTGTTATCTTCGTTGTTCATGGCATTTGATGAATTATTTCTCCTGCTAGTCTTTGATGGATGTGAGGTCTGCAACAGGTTGATATAAAGAATTTTTGTTTTTTCCAGTTGGTAATGCTGGAGCATTTTTTTTTCTTTTGCCCTTTTCCAGCTTCTTAGATAAAAGATTCCCTCAGGAGGTGGGTATCTCCTTTGTGACCAGGTTGCCTTGGTCTTAGGGCACCACCCTCATGAGAAAATGTCGTGAGTGATGGGGTTCTGAATCCCTGAAATCTCAATGTTTCCTGTGAAGCCAGATGTAGTGCTGTGCTACCTAAGGTGTCCCAGGTACCCTCGCTGGGATAAGCTGTGAAGGGTGGAGAAGGGTGGATTGAGAGAGTCAGCTGGTGTGTTTGTGGCTTTGCTCTCCTCTCAGTAATGGTGACTGACAGACCTCAGCTGTCAGACCTTTTTATCCCCACCTTTGTCACTGGAATTGGCTGCAGCATGCATCTGCCACTCAGGAACTGTCTCTCCACTTCTCAGGGCTTTAGATATTCTGCTCCTCAACTCAACACCCAGTTCTACTGTTTTTCTTTTTTCTGGGGGTTCACTGCTATCTCTGGGAGGGTTTGGGGAGGCAGACAGACTTTGTGGCTTTGTTTTCTGCCTGGTAGTAAGGGCTTCTAGACAATAGCTGTCACATTGTGTATTCAGTCTCTGCCCTGATCACTGGGTCCAGCCATACTAAATGCTGATTACTCAGGTGGGAATGCTTCAGGCTACAGAGACTGTACCTGTAGCCTCAATCCTCTCCTCTCCCAAGACCAACAGTGAGTTCCAGGATTTGTTTGTGGTACCTATCTCTGCTCTTCTCCCTTTTCTCCTTCCCTGTCAATCCAATTTGCCTACATTCAGATATTTTGATGTGTGGATCTTGCAGACATGTTTATGTATTATGAAAGGAAATCCTTTGTTGAATTATAGCTGCCTATCTTGTTGTAACTTCAGTGGGAGAGATCAGGGGCACCCCTCATACTGCCATGCTTCTAAGGTCAAATCTGACATGGTTTTTCTCATTTGTATGATGTGTAGGAATTTCTCAGGTAGTTACTGGATTTATTTTAGAGATAATTTTTCCATGTGTAGCTGTAGATTTGATGCATCTGTAGAAGGAGATACATTCAGGGGCCTCTTAAGTTGCCATTTTGAACCAGACACTACATTTATTTTAAATTTGAATTAGACATGTTCTTTATCCACAGATAGGTGTGGAGGTATAAGAAAGTGGCTGTGAAGATGAATGCATGATTGTATTATAAGGAAGAATATGGGAAGAACCAGAGAAGGAAAATAAATGCAATTGAGGTTCAAAGGAGGAAGACAACTAACTCATTTGAGTTGGGGTGATATGGAGGGAAAGTAGGTTCATCTTCATAGAAGCAGTATTATTTGATCTAGCTCTTGCAGGAAGGATAGAGTCACAAGAGTCATGGATGATAAGCAGATGGAGATACTCCAGCTGGAGTAAATGCACAAGACTGAGATGATACTTGATATGCCAAAGAAACAGGACAGTCAATTTGGCAGAAGCAGAGAAACAATAAATGGACTAATATTGGGGTCATATTAAAGGGTAACCTCCCAGAAATATATTTTCTTAGTAGGCTAGAGAAATATATTTCCCTTTCTAGGAAATGAGAAATCAGTAAAGAGTTTTGAATAGGGCTATGCAAATGAGTTTGGTTTGGAGTAAGACATTTCTGCTTTGTTTGTTAAATGGACCAGGTGTTTCTCTAGGGTAGACTAAGAGTAAACATCTCATGTAAAGGGTGATATGATCTCAAGCTGATTCTGAGAATTGTGTGCAATCTCATAGGTGACTAATCCTGGGACCTGGGTGTTTCTCTTTCCAGCAAGACTATTTTCTCTTACCATATAAGCTTGAGGCCTTTTATTCCCATTATTAGATGATTACTTGTGTGTCCCTTCTTTCCACTGCTTTGTAAATAAATAGAACTTGGGAGAGTAGTGCTTCTCTTTGGAGCTCAACTCCTGCTACGTCCAGTTATACCCAAGTACTCCTTTCTGTGGGATGGTGAAAAATTGGTATTGAATGCATTCTTTTACTAATTTGCTGACTTTAGGTGTCCACAGTATCCTGCTTTATACCTGCACTGTGTATCACGTATGGTATTTGCATCTGTCCCAGACTGGACAATTTTTGTGCTCTAAGGAAATTAATCTGACCTACACGCTACTACTTGATAAGCATGGTGGTGAGATGGGGAGACCAACTAGAAAGCCACTGATAAGGGTAGCTAGGCAAGTGTTAATGAAGTCCCAGCGAGAATCTTAGAAAGGGATGGAGATACACACTCGTGTAGTACTACAGGATTTAGTAGCTCCATGTAAGAAGACAGATTAAAAAATATTGCCAATATTTTGAACCTGGATTGCTAGGAGAATGGAAGTATCATTTATAACGATGGAAGTTGGTTTACAGAGGATGGATGGGGGTGGGGGGGGATGGTGTGAATTTGGAATGTTAGGTTTGGTATAGGTCCAAACATGATGGAGAAATTGATGGTAAAACTGAGCAAATGTCTTAGAAGCAGCTAAAGATGTGACTCAGCTAAGAAGCCAGGGATAGAGATTTTCCTTAAGTATATATCAAGTTAATATTTTAAATAAAGATTTTCCTTCAAGATTTTAACAAGAATGCTGAAATATGTTTAATAGAGTTAACTAGATGAAGCAAATAATTGTAAAACAAAACAAAGTATTTCCTATTCATGGTTCAAAAAAAAAAAATGAAGGTGAGGGGAATGAGTGATTTTTAAATTTTATGTCCTTTGCTCTTTAATTTGCTAAGGGAGTGAAAAAGTAGCCACCTGATAGAAGTGCCCCCAAATTGGATTTTCATGTTCCATTCAGCATGAACATATTTCTTATTGTTTTCCCCATGACCTTCTCTTCTTTCTTAAACCCTCTGGTGAATGGGTCTCAGGAGAAATGAACTCATTAAAATATGTGGGTACATAATGGGATAATAAATAATGCAGTAATCTCACTCCAACTAAAGATACTCCCTCTCTATTGACTGGCATTTATTTAAAAGTCTTCAGAGAAGAACCTTCTGGGTACTGTTCTGACAAAATTTAGCAGTTTTATTTTTTACCTGAAGTGTTTGAATATTTAGAGTAAAAATGACAAACAGTTTTAATTGATTGATTTTTTTTCATGTAGGTATTTCAAGGATATTCCAGCAAATGGTGAAACCAAGTTTAAATGTAAGCATGTCAATAGAATTCTTATCTCTCAATAGAAAAGAACAAAGCCTGTCAATTGCTCTCAGCTCTGTTTTTCAAGCTTGTTAGAAATTTGTTTTCTCATCTTTGAAATGGAGGAGCTGAGCTATGTTTTCCAGGTTTTTTCTTGCTTTAGGGTACTAGTTTCTAGTGACAAGTCCAAAGTCACAGATTAAGGGACAGCACCCAACATTTTCTGCTCAGCATGAAGGGGGAAAGAAAGCCTGAGTAAAACAAAAAATGGCTGGCTTTGGAATTAGAGTGATCAGGTTTGAAAACTGTTACCAGCACCAACTACTAGTTGTAGATAAGACAGTGAAATATTAGGTTCTGTTTTTCAAAAATGATCAAAGTAAGTCTCCAATGCCTTATGTTTTACAAGACTGTTTCAGGGACTTGCATAAAATAGGAACCTTATCATTTCCTTTCCACTATACCAGGAAGCTTCTTTTAGGACAATCTTATGATAATTTTTATGTTGAAACCAAGCTTTGAGTCACTACTCTTTAGTTTATAAGTAGGATAGGCCCTCAGTGGTCCTTTAGAAATTTAGAAATTAAATGTCTAGCTTTATTTTTTACCTGTATCACTAGTAATGTTTTGATTCAGCTTTTTAAACCTATGTAATGGAGATAGTATTTACTATGAGTATAACAAAACAAAAGCAGAACAATACCAAACCCAAAACAACAACAACAACAACAACAACAACAACAACAACACACCACAACAAGCTATTGGAGCTCTCTGAAATACCATGAAATTTAAGAGTTAGGATCCTTGTCAAAACCATAGCTTATCTCATACATCTTTTTCTTTCATCCTAACCATAACTGATTTTTTACAAGTTCAAATTGGACATATATTCTCTTATTACAGCTTCTCCATTCGATGATAACTTCCTTTGTGGAAGATGGTGCTTTAGTCATCTTTGTAAAGTCTCCAATTAGCACAGTAACTAGCACATAGTATTGGGACAGTAAATGTTGATTGAATGAATGTAACTCCAACCCTCCTCCCTTTTCGTCTTAAATACAGAATCTAAACAGACTCCATTTAAGAATTCTTATCTTTAACTCATTTATATGCTTTCCATGGTACTGATTTGTTATTTTATTAATGTATTTTATATGTTTTATCAATTACCTTAATTTTTATGTCAGTCAAGACAGGTATTATAGCAAAGGAAAAAAATCCCGTGTGCTCTTTACAAAAAGGCAAATAGGTTTAAGTAAGATTTTTCAGTGGATGACAACTGTTTCATTTTATTGGAATGAGAGGAATAGGTATGTGAAAGGTATAGTTTTCCTCCCATGCAAGCCTTACTACTAGGGGTTATGTTATACTCAAAATTAGACTCTGGTGTATGGTTTCATGCTGATATCATTATGCCACAGGCACCAATAGGCAAGTCTGGTAAAATCCCATTGCTGTATTCTTCTGGGCACACTGACAATCCCCTTGCATAGAAAGTTCACTTGAAGCAGATTGGACAATTTTCTAGCAAGATCCAGCTAACTTTCTTATTGAAGTTAAATGATTATAGAGTTTTACAGTTGAGTCCTGACTTTAGTGTATGTCTTCCTTGATCATCTAGAAAGTAGATGGTGCTTATATTGGAGGTCCAAGAATAGGGAGCTAAGGTTGAGTAAGAAAGAGGTAAATGACATGAAGCAATGTGATATTATGTGCAATTAGCCACTTTACACATAAGCTGGGAGGACTGCCTGTCATGTGTGTTCACTTGGCAAAAGGAGAATGACCATCACATAACCTTATGGTTTGTTGTGAGCATTAAGTAGATTAATCTATGTAATGTATGTAGAATACTGCACATAATAAGAACTGTGTAAGTACTGGCTGTTAGTTATTATTTGAGAAACAAAATGGTCCTTGCTCCAGGACTTCATGATATAGTTTATATAAACTCATAAGTTAAAGCTAGCTTGGATTATATTCTATTTCTCAATGGATCATTCAGTAAATATTTATTTAAGAAATATTATGCTTGAGGGATGCTGGAATAGCTCATCAGGATGAGTGATTACCTTGCAACTGTGAGGTCTGGGGATTGAATCCCATATGCTGAACTGTGGTACAACTAGTAACTGCTGGGGTGGTGGTGAAGGTTCTCACCTTCCATGCAGGAGGCTCCAGCTTGGGTTCCTACCCTGTATGGCCCCACATCCACCTGTGTGGGAAGAAATGATGTCACAACTAATGATGTACAACTATGGAGACTGCTCTGGGCCCTCCCTTGTTCTCATTCCCTTTCTCACCTTCTCAAACAATAAATCTTTTAAAAACTTATTATACTTGAGAAACAAAGAATAAGATAATGTGTAGGCTGGGGCCTCCAGAAGTCAGAGCCTGAGAGAAAGATTAAGGTGCTACATACAGCTTTGTGAGATACAAGCCTAGGGCCATGAGGGAGAAAGAAATGAGTCAAGGAAAGAGGCAAAGCAACTCAAGTGTTTCCCTATTGCCTCTTGCTATACAACAGACTATTGAAGGACACAGCACATTGCTCAGGGGTTATATTTATTCATTCCATGGGGCTTGTCCAGGTAACAGCCATATCTCAAGTTTACAGGAAAAAAAAGAGAGACTTTTATTGTCTGTCTTCTCTTGTCTTTTGATTTCTACTGGTCCTCAAAAGGAGCTAATTCTCCTGTATCACTAGTCCATTAACTGCTTTTCCAAGGGAATGGGATACACATCCTGCACTGTGGTAGTTCATCATAGCCAGACCTGGAGAGACAATGTTGTATTGGTCAAATGCCAAGAGAAAATGAAGGAAGCTTCTGTGTCCACAGTTTGGAGAGAAGAACCTCTAATTTTACATTGTACTCGCAATGACTCCTGGATGGCTATGCACCTTACATCTCACTCTAGTTCCAAAAACAAACAAACAAATGAACAAAAAACCCACAAACAACCCAGTGTCTTAAAAGATATATCTGCTTGATTAATACTGTCACCCACTTTCCCCTACTTCTATCTACACCTTTTTTTGGAATCTGAGCTCTTTGAAGGAAGAAACATAATTATTTTTATGAGTGGCATGCTCAGAATTGCTCAAGTTCTGGTGTATTCTTCAGTGTAAGAATACACAAAAACTGTTTTCTGCTCTGTTAAATTTTAAAATCCCTGAGGATAGGAACCATGGATTACCTTCTCTGGATTTTTCAAAGCACTCAGTGACTAGATGAGCATGGATGAATAATTAAATATTGGTCACAGTGGTTAACGCTTAGATATTGCCTGCCATATCTGATATGATTTCCTTCTCATTTTAAACTTATACTTCATGGGTTGGTTCAGCTGTCACCTTAACCAGAGATGATAAAATTTCCCCAAAAGATCTTATTGAACGAGCTATCTCCTGTTGAATGTTACATGGCAATTTATTGGAAATTATTAAAGCATCATAATGATATTTTGCATTGCAATCTAATTGAATGCATATGTTTTAAAAACCTCACTTTTACTTCATTTATGTATTGAGTAAACTTTGAAAACCTACTATGTGTAGGACTTGGGTTATACAGATGAGAAGACATAGTTTTTTTCTTCAAGGGACTTATGACTCAGGGTAGAGGGAGTCATGAAGCACCTCTGTCCTAGTCATTATCATATTGTTATGCTCAAGATGCAATGTGAGTGGAAAAATGAGACAGGCTTTTAGGGCAGTTTTCACAGAAGAAATCTTGTTACAGTTAAAGTTGAGTAGTGAATGAATGGAGGGAAGGAGGGAAGGAGGGAGGAAAAGGGAAAGAGAGAGAGAGAGAGAGAGAGAGAGAGAGAGAGAGAGAGAGAGAGAGAGAGAGAGAGAATGAGTGTGTTAGGGCCAAATAAGACTGGAGGGTAACAGATGTTGGGTATTTGTTGCCCTGAAGACTTTGTTACCCTCCAGCATTTCAGTGATGATGAAAGAGAGCAACTGTATTCTTGCGAGGCTGAGGCACAGGCCACAGCGGGGAGAATTGGAGAGATCAGGCTGAGCAGGGAAATTGGGGCTAGAGTATGACAGAGTACAGACTGTGCTACAGATACTCCAGGAGCAAAGAAGAGTCTCTGAAGCACTATGAATAGGAGACAGAATGCAAACTTCTTGAGGGTCAGGGGCTATATCTTAAACAACAAATTGTATGTTTGTTTCCTTCATGAAGCTTAGCAGAGCTTCTTATCTGCAGCAGGCACTCAGTGAATTTTGGTTAAATGAACTTCCATAATTCTGGGACACCACATGACAGGCACAGATCTTAGCTGAATTCACAGCAAGACAGTCAATGTGTAGAGTTCTTTGTTCCTGGGAACAGACTTATGAAGTATGACCTAGTATTTCATACAACTTTGTTCTTCAAAAATTGCTGTTGTTTAACACTTTTTTGTCAATTAGTTGGAATTGCATTTGGTTAATGGCATATGTAATTAGCCATCTTATCTTGCTCAGAAGGGCACTAACAAGAGGTAAAATGAGCTATTTTCAGTGATTGTAAAACTACTGAGCCACAAAAAACAGAGGTTAAGACTCTTTAAGGGCTCAGAGGAAGTGGAGCTGAAACGAATAGATAAATAGATAGATAGATAAAAAAGAAAAGAAAAAAGAAAACTATTACAAATGGAAAGTATTGCATGAAAGGAGAGAATATTCAGGCCTGAATTTTGGGAATTATGCAGCTATATATGTTAAATTCTCAGGAATTGGTTAACTTTTCCTACCACACCCTCAAGCTCACAATTGCTTTTGCCATGAAGATAAATATTGAACCAAGGAGATAATTGCTTAGAGTTTCATAAATCTATTGTTTACCTCATCAAACTATAAAAAAGCTGATTAGTAATTAAAATTTAACAACCAGCTACATAAGAGTAATAATAGAAAAGCTAACATTTATTTTATGCTTACTATGGGACAGTATTGTTTGAAGTTCCCTACATGTATTTTTGTTTAATCCTATAAAACTGTGAATAATGGAATGGAACAACTGCTTGATTACACATTAAGAAGGAAATTGCTATTTTCTCTACCCATGTTTGTGTGTCTAGTGCTGTGCTGCCCAGTACAGTAGCCACTAGCCACATGTGGCTATTTATTTAACTTTAAATTAATATAAAGAAGAAATTTAGCTCCTTAGTCATGCTACCCCATTCCAACTAGCCAATAGCCCCATGTGGCTAGTGGTTACTACATTGGATAGCACAAATAGAGACCATTTCTATCATCAAAGAAGTTTCTGTCTGATAGTGCTATTTTAGAGAGAGCTGACAAATATTGTCCCAGAGCTCAGAACACTTAGAATTGGAAAAGAAATGAGAGGTCATCTGGTTCAATATTTGCATTTCCAATGGAAAAACTACTTGCCAAAGTAGTTAAGGAACTAGCTTAAGATCACAGTTTTTAATTGAGAGAGCCATGACATTAACCTCTGTGTCTTTATCCATCACAAGCACTGCTATATCATACCTGCTTCTACCAATACACAGCAGGCAGAGGGCAGGGAGGATACGGTAAGCACTACAGCCGTGGCCATAAATGCTTCTGTTAATACTTATCTCAGGAAAGGGTATGACTATGAGAGGTTTCGACTCTAAAGGGTGCAGGATAGAGTTCATTACTCTTTTTGTCAATACCCAAATGCTAACTTGGGTGGAAGAGCAACCCCAAGGAGCAGCGAGATGCTCTATATTACGAAACAGACTAAGAGGTAACAGATATAGAACTGAACCTTCATTTCTTCCTTCAAGGTCCAGGGATGCTTTCAAAATTCTCAAACATCCAAGCACATGGGATTCCCTGCTCCAGGGCATCCTTTGGGTACAGGAGGAGGACATTGTTTGCCCAATGTAGAGCAGGCCAGAAATCCTAGGGAGGCAACGACTCCAGAAGCATCCATCAACCAATGACAGCTGAAAATTGGTCGATAAATAAACACTTTCATCTCCTTTCTCTGCATGGGACAACTCAGTTGGGAACCCACAGTGAGTCACCCCTTAGTCAATCCCCTTCATGTGGATGGGAGCAGAACCAAAGACTTGTTTCTACCCAATAAATATGGCAAATGTGATGGGACAGTCACTCCTGTGATATGATACAAGACACCATATTAGCAGCATGTAGGAACAGGTTCTCCTGCTGGCCTTAGGGAAGTAAACAGCCATCTTGTGAGGCCTGACAAGGAACTCCAGGACATCTCTAGTTGCTGAGGGCTTCAGTCCTGTAGCCACATGGAACTGAATTCTGCCTTCAACCATGTGAGCTTTTAGAGGACCCCAAGCTCCAGAAAGAAATGCAGGCTGGTTGACATCTTGTTTGAAGTCTTGTGAGACCTTGAATAGAGGATCCAGGTAATCTGTGCCCAGACTCATGACCCAGGGGGCACTATGAGATAATAAATGTGTATTGCTTTAGGCTTCTACGTCTGCAGTAATTTGTTATGCAACAATAGAAAACTAACACAAGGTGTTTTCACAGCCTCCCAGAGGTGCCCAGTGGGACTGAGCCCCAATTTTTCTCAGTGATACCTTGCTCATTATTTTACTGCTACAGAGGTTTCTTTCTATTTTCTTTCCCACTTCCCACTTCTCCTACTGCTACTTCTTGGAATTACCTTTTAGACAAGTCCTTCATTTAGAATCTGTTTCTAGGAGAACCTAACCTAACACTAGCAGGCAGATGCTTTTTAAAAAGAAAACAAAAAACAAAAAAACAGCAGTTTCTTTAAAAAAACAAACTCTTAATGAAGATATAATTTACATGACATGCAATTCACTCATTTAAAGTGTACAACTTGGGGATGCCGGGATAACTCAGCGATTGAGAGCTTGTCTTGCAATTGTGAGGTCTGAGGTTCAATTCTCAGCTCTGGCCCAGGCAAACCCCACATGCTAAACTGCAGTGCAACTGGTAGCTGCTGGGATGGATTGGTGTTGAAGGTTCTCATATCCCATGCGGGAGGTCCCTGGCTTGGTTCCTGCATCATGTGGCCCCACTTCTACCTGTGTGGAATAAAACCATGTCACAACTAATAATGTACAACTATGAAGACTGTTCTGGGCCCTCCCCTTTCTCTCTCTTTTTCTCTCTCTCAGCTTCTCTCACAAACAAACAAACAAACAAATAATAAATCTTTAAAAAATAGTGTACAACTAAATTTTTATATATACAGAATCATTCAACCATCACCACAATTTTAGAACATTTATATCACTGTAAATAAAAACCTAGACACATTAGCATTCACTCCCCATTCCCTTCCACCCCATTCCCTCTAAGCCCAAGGCAGCCTAATCTATACTTCCTGTCTGTATAGATTTGCCTATTTTGGGTATGTCATAGAAATGGAATCATAAAATGTGGTCATGTGACTGACATCTTTCACTTAGCATATTTTCAAGGTTCATCAATATTGAAGCATATTTCTTTTTATTGCCTAGTATTTCATTGTATGGATGGATATACCACATGTTATTTACATATTCACGTGTTGATGGGCATTTGAGTTGTTTCCACATGTAAAAATCATTGCCAAAACCAATGTCAGGGAGTTTATTTTCTGTTTACTTACAGAAGTTTTATAATATTAGGTCTTATGTTTAAGACTTTATTTTATTTTGAGTTAATTTTTGTATATGGTGTGAAATAGGGGTCCAATTTTATTCTTCATGTGGTTACCAGTTTTCACACTATTTGTTGAAGAGACTATCCTTTTCCCATTGAGGATTCTTAGCTCCCTTGTCAAATATTAGTTAACCATAAATATGGGTAGTTATTTCTGGGCTTTCTATTCTCTTCTATTGGTCTATAGTTCTCTTTTTATGCCAGTACCATACTGTATAAATTTATACAGCTTTGTAGTACAGTTTGAATTCAGGAATTGTGATACCTTTGGGTTTGTTCTTCTTTCTCATGATCTCTTTGGCTATTCAGGGTATTTTTGTGGTGCCATTCAAATTTTAGGAATGGTTTTTTTATTTCTGTGAAAAATGCCAATGAAATTTCAGTAGCTCTTGTAGTGAATCAATAGATGGCTAAGGGTAGTGTGGACATTTCAACAACAGTCTTCCAATCCATGAACACAACATATCTTTCTATTTATTTGTATTGTTTTCAATTTTTTTGGTCGAAGTCTTGTGGTTTTCATTATACAGATGTTTCATTTCTTTTGTTTTGTTTTTTAATTTTTATTTATTTTTTGAGAGGTGAGAGAGAGAGAGAGAGAGAGAGAGAGAGAGAGAGAGAGAGAGAGAGAGAAAGAGAAAGGGGGAGGACCCAGAGCAATCTCCACAGTTGTACATCATTAGTTGTGACATAGTTTCATTCTACACAGGTGGATGTGGGGCTGTGTTGGGTGGAAATCGAACCAGGGGCCTCCTGCATGCTAGGTGAGAACCATCACCACTGAGCCATTTTGGCACTTACCAGTTGAGCTGCAATTCAGCATATGGGTTTGTATGGGCTGAAGTCTGGGAACCCCGGACCTCACAATTGAGAGGCAAGTGCTCAACCTTTCAGTTATCCTGGCAAATTTCACTTCTTTTGTTAAATTTATTTCTAAGTATTTTATTATTTATAATTCTATTATGAATGGGGTAGTTTCTACTTTTTTAAAGATGTTTTGTTGTAAGTGTATAGAAACACTAAGTGATTTTTGTACATCACTTTTACATCCTGCAACTCTACTGAGTTTGTTGGTTAGTTCCAACAGTTTTCTAGTGAAGTCATTAGAGTTTTTTGATGTTTAAGAACTGATCATCTTCAAATAAAGACAATTATGTCTTTTTTTCTTTTTCAATTTGGATTCCACATATTTCTTTGTCTTGCCCTTATTGCTCTATCTAGTACTTCCAGTACCATGTTGATTAAGAGTGGTAAGAGTGAACACCATTTTTTACTCCTTATCTAAAATGACAAGCTTTCAATTTTCACCATTGACTATAATGTTAGCTGTGGGATTGTCAAATTTGATCTTTATTACATTAAAGTATATGCCTTCTATACCCAATTTGTTGAGGGTTTTGTCATGAAAAGATGTTGTATTTTTGTCAAATAATTGTTTTGTATCTATTGAGATCATATGATTTCTATCTTTTATTCTACTAATTTGATGTGTCACCTTCACTGATCTCTGTGTGTTGAACAACACTTGCATTCCAAATATATTCCACTTGGTCATGTTGTATGTCTTTAATGTGTTTGTGTTTGATAATGCTTTATTGAGAATTTTTATATCTATATTCATCAGAAATATTGGTCTGTAGTTTTATTTTCTGTGGTTGACTTTATCTGACTTGGTATCAAGATAGTGCTGACCTTTTAAAATGACTGGAAGTTTTCTCCCCTCTTTAATTTTTGGCAGAGTTTGAAAAGGATTGGTGTTAATTTTGATTTAAATGTTTGCCAGAATAGTCAGTGAAATCATATAGTCCTTGAGTCAGCTTTGATATGAGTCTTTGAAGGAAATTGTGCTTTTCATCTAAGTTATCTAATTTGTTGGCACTGAGATATTTAGAGTATTTTCATATAATTATTATTTATTCCCATAAGTTTCATGGTCATGTTTCCTCTTCATTAATGGTTTTATTAATTTGAGTCTTTTTCTTTTTATTCTTGGTAAGTCTAGCAAAGTACTAGTCAATTTATTGATCCTTTCAAAGAGCTAAATTTTAGTCTTCTTGATTTTTCTATATTCTTTTTATTATCATCTATTTCAACAATTTCCCCTTAATTTTTTCCCTTTCTTCTGTTTGATTTAGGTTTAGTTTGCTTTTCTTAAAAGTGTCTTACAATGGAAGGTTAGGCTATTGCTTTGAAACCTTACTTTATTTTTGTAATATAGATGTTTGTAGCATACATTTCCCCTCTAAGCACTACTTTAGCTAGCTCCTATGTTTTGCTATATTGTATTTTCATTTATATTTATCTTAAATTCTGATTAAATATAGCAAATTTACTTTAATATAGTTTTATTTTCTTCCTTTGTGCTATTATTGTCATACATATGACCAACATCTGTTTATTTTAAAGTTCAACAATACAGTTTTATAATTTTTATGTAATCTGATGTATTTTAAATCAATGGAAAGAACAGAGAAATGTATTTTTATGCAGTCTGTTAGATAATACCTATGCATAATCTTCCTTTCCTGTTTATTTCTACACATAGATTTGAATATTCACCTGGTGTTATTTCCTTTCATAATGAAGGACTTTCTCTTGTGTTTCTCTCAAGATGGGGGTGTTGGCAACAAATTGTGTCTGTGTTTATTTGAAAATGTCTTTATTGCACCTTCATTTTAAGAATCATTTAAAAAATTAATAGACTTCATTTTTATAGCATTTTAGGTTAATAGAAAAATTGAACAGAGAGTACAAAAAGTTCCATATACTTCTTCTATCTATGCCCACAGTTTTCTTTATTATTAAATTCTTGCATTGGTGTTGTACATTTTTTAGATTGGTGAATCAGTATTGATATATCATTATTAACTGAAATCCATAGTTTCCATTAGGGGTCACTTTTTGTGGTATACAGTTCTATGAGTTTTGCTAAATGTGTAATGCCATATATCCACCATTACAATAACACACAGATAGTTTCTGTGCCTAAAAATCTTCTGTACTACACCTTTTAATCTCTCCTGCCTTAACCCTCCTTGGCAACCACTGCCTTTTTTACTCTCTCTATAGTTTTGCCTTTTCCAGAATGTCATATGATTGGAATCATACAATATGTAGCTTTTTAAATCCTAGTTCCTTTCAGTTAACAATATGCATTTAAGGCACCTCCATGTGTTTTCATGGCTTGGAAGTTTATATTTCTCTTATTACTGAATAGTGTTCAATTGCATGGATGTTCCATAGTTTGTTTATCCATTGAGCTATTGAAAGACACCTTAGTTGCTTCCAAGTTTAGACAATTATAAATAAAGGTGCTATAAATATTTGTGTGCAGGTTTGTGCGTGAAGGATTTTAATTCATTTTGATAAATACATAGGAACACATTTTTCAGAATGTATAAACAGACTATGTTCGGCATTATAAGAAACTGCCATACTGTCTTCCAAAGTGGCTGTAGAAATTTGCAGTCTCACTGACAGTGAATGAGAGTTCCCATTGCTCCACATCTTTATCAGCATTTGGTGGTGTTAGTGTTTTGGATTTTAACCATGCTAATAGGTGTATAGTGGTTATCTCATTTTTTTTAATATGCAATTTTCTAATTACATATAATAATTTTTTAAGTATGCTTTTTTGCTACCTGTATGTGTTCTTTGATGAGGTGTCTAAGTTTTTTTTGCTCACTCTTTAATTGGGTTGTTTTTTTATTGAATTTTAAGAGGCTTTTTGCTTTTTTTTAAAGATGTATTTTGTTGTCTTAGACAGAGACAGAGACAGAGAGAGAGACAGAGAGAAGGGGGAGGGCCAGAGCAGTCTTCATAGTTGCACGCCATCAGTTTTCAACATGGCTTTGTTCCTCACAGGTGGGCAGGGGGGCCACACAGGGCAGGAACCTGGCTGGGGGCCTCCTGCATGGGAAACTTGCCCTGTTGAGAACCAAACTAGGGACCTGCCACATTGGAAGCATACCCCAGTTCAACATATGGGTCCCCATGGGCTGGGGCTGGGATTTGATCCTGGGTCCCCAGGGGTGCCAAGTGAGCGTTTAACCCGCTGAGCTATCCCAGCTTCCCCAGAATTTTAAGAGCTATTTTGTATATTTTGGATTCAAGTCCTTTATCAGATATGTTTTGCCTACATTTTCTCCCAGTCTATGGCTTGTCTTATTCTTTTAACAATGTGCTTAACAGAGTAAAAGTTTTTAATTTTAATAAAGTCCAACTTAATAATTTTTCATTTATGAGTTGTGCTTTTGGTATTATATCTAAAAATTCAAGACAAAATTCAACCTTACTTTGACTTTCTTTCATCTTGTAAATTTTTATAGCTGTGTGTTTTACATTTAGATAGGCTGAACAGACATCTCATTTTATTTATTTATTTATTTATTTATTTATTTATTTAATTGTATTGACAGAGACAGAGAGACAGAGGCAGAGAGAGACAGAGAGAAGGGGGAGGGACCAGAGCCGTCTCCATAGTTGTATGTCATCAGTTTTCAACATGGTTTCCTTCCATACAGGTGGGTGGGGCCCTTGCAGGATGGGAACTGGGCTTGGGGCCGGCCTCCTGCGTGGGAGGCATGCCCTCTCGAGCCAGGGGTCCAACTAGGGGCAAGAAATGAACTGGGGGCCTCCCGCATGGGAAGCACACCCCAGTTCAGCATATGAGTCCACATGGGATGGGGCCGGGATTTGATCCTCAGTCCCCAGGGCTGCAAAGTGAACGCTTAACCCGCTGACCCATCCCAGCTCCCCCAATGTCCCATTTTAAGTGGGACAGAAAACAATGGTAGTATCCTGTTTCAAATGATACATATGGTCAGCCTAGTCTCACTGGGCTAAATTCAAGGTGTCAGTAGGCTGACCATATGTACTGTTTGAAACAGGACAGTATCATTGCTTTCTATCCCATTTAAAATGGATTATCTGATCAGGCTACATTGAGAACTATCATCCATTTTGAGCTAATATTGGTCAAATGTATAAGGTCAATGTTTTAGATTCTTTTTTTTTTTCCATGTGGGTGTTTAGTTGTTTTAGTACTTCTTTCTTCTTTGGATTGCTTTTGCTTCTTTGTCAAAGAGCAGTTCACTATGTTTGTGTGGGTCTATTTCTAGAATCTCTTATGTTCTATTGATCTATTTGTCTGTTCTTTATTAATACAACACTGTTTTGATTACTGTAGCTTTATAGTAAGTCTTAAAATTGGGTAGTACTAGTCCTCTGACTGTTGTTTATTATTATGTTTGTTATTCTGGGTCTTTTACCTTTCCATATAAGCTTTAGAATCCATTTGTTGATATCCACAAAGTAACTTGCTGGAATATTGATTGGATTTTCACTGAATCTATATAACAAATTGGAAAGAACTGATATTTTAAGAATACTAAGTTTCCTATCTATGAACATGGAATATTTTCCCATTTATATTAGATCTTTTATTTCTATCATCAGAATTCTATAAATTTATAACTAAATGTTTTATTTTTGGAGGGTGCTAATGTAAATGATGATATGTTTCTTTTTTAAAAAAAATTTTTTTTTTTTTATTGATTTTGACAGAGAGAGAGGGAGTGAGAGAGATACAGAGACAGAGAGAGAACTGAACTGGGGGAGCTCCCCAGCTCAGCACATGGATCCGCACGGGCCAGGGCCGGGACTCGATCCCCGGTCCCCGGCGCTGCAAAGTGAGTGCTTAACCCACTGAGCCATCCCGGCTTCCCCAATATGTTTCTAATATCAAATTTTATTTGCTTTTGATGATATACAGGAAGGCAACTTTTTAATATTCATCTTGTATTCAAGCTTGCTATATTCATGTATCAGTTTTAGGAGTTTTTTTTGTCAATTCTTTGGGATTTTCTACAGTCATTTTATCTGCAAATAAAGATATTTTCTTTCTTTCTTTACAGTTTGTATACCCTTATATTTTTCTCCTTCTTATTGCATTTGTTTGTACTTCCAGTAAAATGTTCTACAGGAGTTGTGAGAAGGGTCATCTTCATTTTTGAAGGAAATGTTTGCTAGATATACAATTCTTGGTTGGCACATCTCTTTCAACACTGTGGATATATTATTCCACTGCCTCTGGTCTCCATTTGTTTCCTGATAAGTTAGTTCCCTGTTTCCCCAAAAATAAAACAGTGTCTTATACCCTGTTTCCCGAAAATAAGACAGTATCTTACCCTGTTTCCCTGAAAATAAGACAGTGTCTTATATTAATTTTTGCTCCCAAAGATGCGTTAGGTCTTATTTTCAGGGGGATGCCTTATACGTATTTCAGCGAGAGGCAAAACTGTAAGTAGGTCTTATTTTCGGGGGATGTCTTACTTTCGGGGAAACACAGTATTGATCTTATTGTGATTCCCTTGTTCATGGCAAATACTTTTTCTCTTACTCCTTAAAATGTAGTCTTGGCCATTTAACATTTTGAGTCTGATGTGTCTGTCTATGAATCTCTTTGCATTTATCCAGCTTGGATTTTGTTGAGCTTCTGGCATATGTAGTTTAATGGATTTAATCAAGTTTGGCAAGCTTATAGCTATTATTTTTCAGACTTTTTTTTCCTTTTTTTCTTATTTTCCTCTTTTCTTCCCTGTGGCATTCATATTGCTTATATGTTGGTGAAGTTAATGGTGTCATACATTTCTCTGAGGTTCTGTTTATTATTTATTCTTTCTTTGTTTTAAATTTACATAATCTTTTTTTAAAAGATTTATTTTATTATTTTTGACAGAGAGATAGAGACAGAGAGAGACAGAGAAGGGGGAAGGCCCAACGCAGTCTCCATAGTTGTACATCATTAATTTTTTGACATAGTTTCATTCCATACAAGTGGGCACGGAGTAGCACAGGGCAGGGGAACTGGACCGGGGGCCTCCCCCATGGAAAGCATGTCCCCAAGAACCTGGGCTAAACTGGGGGGCCACCTACATGGAAGCTCTCCCGGGCAGGAACCGAACTGGGATTTCCCTGCAACATGGGAAGCACACCTCAGTTCAGCATATGTGTCTGCATGGGCCGGGGCCTGGACTGGGACTTACTTGATCCTGGGACCTCGGGGTTGCAAAATGAGTGCTCAACCCACTAAGCCATTCCAGCATCCCTAGATTACATAATCTTAACTGATCTTTCTTAAAAGTTCATTGACATTTTATTCTTTCAACTCAGATCTATAGTTGAACCCTATAGCAGATTATTTTTCATTTCAATTATTGTATGTTTTAACTAAAAATTTGTATATACCGGTAATTCTTTTTAAGATATAATTTTTCTTTATTTATATTCTATACAACAAAACTTTGTCATCATATCTTTAAGCATTATTTATTTATTTTTAGTTCCTTGAATGTATTTATAATAGCTGCTTTCAAGTCTAATAATTCTGATATCTGGGCCCTCTCAAAGGCTATTTCTTTACCTTTCTTCTTTTATTCTGTATGGGGGTAACACCTTGTTGCTTTTCATATTTCATTATTTCTCATTGAAAATTGGACATTTTAGATACTACATTGTAGCAATTCTGGATACTTACTTCTACTATCATCTTTCTGGAGCTTGTTTTTGCTTTTTTTCTTATTTAATTTGTTTAGTGAGTTGCCTGGGTAATTTTACTAAAGTTTATTCCTCTTTCAATATACAACCTCTAATGTTGCTTCTTAGAAGGCACAATCTTAGGCACATCCACAATCACACTAACTCTCTCATCTTCCTTCCCAGGGATGACAACGTGTTGAGCCAGTTTCTTTCTTTTTTTTTTTT
>PVKE010031560.1:0-18961 GCA_004027555.1 Craseonycteris thonglongyai
ACATAACTCTATAATATTCACTGTAGAGTGTTTCATGCTTTATACAGTTCTAATCATTTTGCAAAGGATAAGAAGCCTAAGATTTAGTCAGTTTTAACTCTGTTTTACTGAAGATTTCATGGAGGCACAGGTAAGTTTTTGTGTTGCATTTGACCCACAACTAATAACTGGATGCTGGGAGTTTAATCAAGACAATATGCCTCCAGAGTCTGTGTTCTTAAATAATCTACAATGCTGTAAACAGCGGCTCTTGCTTTACATGAAAATAAAATACATTTTGGCACTTGTTGGCAATATTCAAATCCTGGACCACTGACTTGTGGAAGAAAGTCTATGTTGATTCAGTGTATAACAAGGCATCAAATTGAAGACTATAGGTGCAGGTCTTAGAACATTAATAAATCTTCTACGTCAGAATAATTATAAACTGATTTTATATAGAAGGTAGTGATTACTCTGTGACTGTAGCTGTCATGTTCACCCTGAATTATCAGTGATCTTGCACACAGAATCAGCATGGTTATTGATATTATCATGAATTCTCCTCATTCATAAAGAAGTGAATGTCTTGCTATTCTAGGTTGAGATATAGATCCCCCACATTTTATTTTCTTTCCATTTTTATCTAGTAAAATTCATTTTGGTTTTTATGTGTTCAGTATGATTATGTTTATTGATTCACTGTTCTTCTTGTCCATGAAGGTGAATATTGTCATTTTGTAATAAAAATTCCATCCAATCACAGTTATTCTAGCAAGCTGAGCCCTTTATTCAACATACAGACTTGGATTTAAAAATGTTTTTTTTTTTTTCTTCCTAAAACTACAGAATGTTATTTTGAAAGTCTTTTGAAGCTTTGGGAATGGTGTCCTAAAACACAAGAATTTTCTACAATATAGCAAAACCTGGAAAGGATCTATAGCTATAATTTATCAATAAGACAGTCACTGGCAAAAAACCAGCCAGAGATTTTATGGAGAACTCTGTATTTAAAACTGCATTGAAAAGGAATTGAAAGGAGTGCTAAAACAAAGAAATTATGTGCATAAAGTTCAAATTTACATCCTATAGTTGAAATTAAAAAAAATTGACTGATAATTATATTCTTTTCCTGAATATAGATTTAAAAAGGTATAAAGACATAGTGACCTTTTTAAAGCAATTTGTAAAATTAACTGTGAACTAGCTCTTCTCTCTTTTTGCCACGAGAAAGCTCCCTTGCCACATACAAAATTGTAGTGGCTAAAAAGGTTAAATAAAATTGGTAAAATGCTTCAGTTTGAATGTTTAATGATACCATATTCAGAAGCACAAGCTTGACGCATGTGCTATTTTCTCACAACCCTTTCTTTTACATCACATCCACTTCACAATATAATAACTGAACCTCATCTCTTGAAATATTCTGCAAATTTTCAACTAAACTGTGTGGGCAGATTTCACTTTACCCAAAGGAAATCTTGCAAAGCACTGATTATTTGGAAATCTCTTCTCACAGAAAGCATACAGACAAAGTTTTCATTGGCTATATATTTTTCTCTTCTCCCAGAAAACACAATTAAAAAAAGCTATATTGCTTATTTTAATCAGAAAAACCAAACTTAGAGAACATTAAGGTTTCTATCAACCAGAAAAACAAAAATATGCTTAGGGGGAAGCCAGGATGGCTCAGTAAGTTAAGCGCTCACTTTGCAGCCTTGAGGATCAAGGATTGAATCGCAGCCCTGACCCATGTGGACCCATATGCTGAGTTGGGGTGTGCTTCCCATGTGGGAGGCCCCCAGTTTGGTTCTCACCCTGCATGACCCCCACCCACCTGTGTGGAACAAAACCATGTCAGAAACTGATGATGTACAACTATGGAGACTGCTCTGGGCCCTCCCCCTTCTCTCTGTCTGTCTCTCTCTGTGTTTAAAATAATAAAATAAATCTTTAAAAAATGGGCTTAGTATTCTTTACTGCCTACCTAGAGTCTAAGCCTGTGATCCAATCAGAGTCCCTGCAGGAAATATATGGAATATGCAGAGTAATTGAGGAAAGCTTCACTTTTAAAGAGGTCAGGAAAGAGTAAGAAAACAGACGTTTTAATATCTCAAGGTTAGCAGTAGCAGGGTGCCTTTATTACTGTTCACTACTGAGGAGACATGGGAAGCAGCATACAAGTATATATGAGGATCCAGAGTTCACCCTAAAGTTGGTCATTCATAAAGTGACTCAGCCAGCTCTGCTTCTGCCCTTCCATATGATGCTCATGATGTGCATATATTTACAAAAATTTTTTTTAGTTTAATGTTTCTTGTTTGTTTGTTTTTTCAGTTCTTGGTTGTTTTTTGTTGTTGTTATTTTTATTGTTTTTGTTTGCAGGTGAAAGTCTAAATTCAGTCCCTACTACTTACTCAATCTTGTCTTGTAGTAGGTGTGTCATCTTCCATTTTAATTTATTTGAGTGTGTGATTTTTTTTCCTTTTGTTTAAAACTATGGAACTTTTCCAAACATGATTCAAACTACAAATAATCAATGCAAATGCCCCAGTTTCTCCCACTTGTTAATTTATCAAAATTTTCTGTAACATGTGGTAGATTTATTTTCAAAATATAATAATACAGAATAAGTGGTTGATGAACAAGCCCTTCATGAAGGCAATGTTCAAATGGCCAATAAGCATTCAATCTTTGTACTCATTAGGGAAATACAAATGAAAGCTACAACGAGATGCCATTCAGTATCTCAAGAATCGCTGAAATGTAGAAGATTGATAATACCTAGTATTGGAGAAGTGTGGAACAACTGCAACTCTCATGTCAACTGTTGGGGAATAAATTGCGTCAATGATTAGTATGTAGTATGTACAGAATCTCAACACAGATATACCCTATGATGCAAAAAAATCTCATTATATGAATACCAAAAGAAGTGTGAATATGTGTTTACTAAAAGTTACATACATGAATATGCCTGGCAACACTATTCATAATAGCCATACACTGTAATCAACATAAATATCTATTGACAGTACAATGATTCAATTGATGAATAAATACACACATTAATATTAATCTATAGCAGACTGACATCCTTTAAAGCAATGGGCATTAACCAAATATTTTAAAATATTTAAATTGAAATGATTATGATCCCACATTCCAAATATTCAGAAGCACATCTTCACCAGGGGTCCTTCCTGTGAGTAATTTCTGAGGATTAAAAA
Organism: Craseonycteris thonglongyai; assembly: GCA_004027555.1. Taxonomy (NCBI): domain Eukaryota; kingdom Metazoa; phylum Chordata; class Mammalia; order Chiroptera; family Craseonycteridae; genus Craseonycteris; species Craseonycteris thonglongyai. The sequence continues at coordinate 3,210 of PVKE010031560.1, forward strand.
ATTAATGATTGTATAATTGGTTGATGAATCTTTCATTCGTCTTGCACTCCTGCTGTGGAGTTCTCTAGCTCTTTGCTTCCCTGAAGAACAGATCTTCAGAACTACTCAGCAATGAGCACCCCCTTTTTCAGACTTCATGGTTGTCCTTCTTTGACCTTTCTCACACTGTACTTAGAATGATGCTTTCCTGAAGACAGTTCATTTACAAATTATTGTGGGTAAATTTTGTTTTCTCTCTCTCAATCTCAAATACATTCAATTTCACGGTCATATTATTTTAGAAATTAGTGAAGGGCACATGTACTATGTTCTCCTAAGTCCCTATCAAATAATTATACTGGAGTCTTTCTTACTTGATTGATTCTCATTGCCTGAGTAATTAAATGATTTCTATGTTTATCTTGTTAATATATATTGCATTAGTTTATTACAGAATGAAATAAATGATAGAGGATTAATCTGCTAAATTGATCTATTTATCTATCTACTTACCTACCTATCATCTATCATCTAATCATCTATTTATCATCTAATCACCTGTTTATCATCTATTTAAACTATCTATCTATTTATCTGTCTATCTATCTATCTATCATCTATCTATTTATCATCTATCTATCATCATCTCATCTAGCTATTTTTCCCTTTTTAAACAAACTGATTGCTTTGAAAATAAACTTTGTATGTGGTAGGCAGTATAATGATCCACCTCCTCCAAAAAAAATGAAGCCATCATTTCTTTACAAGGCAAAGGGAACTTTGTAGTTGTGAGCAAGTTAAGGATCATGATAGCAAGAGAAAGAGATAATCCTGGATGATCTTGTTGCCTAAAGGTAACTACAAGTGTTCTAATAAATGGAAGAGGGTGGTAGGAGAGACAGAGTCAGAGGAGACATGACAAAAGAAGCAGAGGTCAGAGTGGTATGATTGTTGACTTTAAAGGAGGACGAGGTGAGTCAAGAGCCAAACAGTATGGTAGCTTCTACAAATTGGAAAAATCAAGAAAACCTGTGCTCCTTTGGAGCATTCAGAAGGATCACAGCTTTGTCAACACTTTGGTTTTAGCTCAATGAGGTCCCCTTCAGAATTCTGATTTCCAGTACTGTAAGAAAAAAATTGGGGTTGTTTTAAGTTACCAAATGTGGTAATTTTTTATAGCATCAATAGGAAACAAAGACACTGCATTTTACATTTTATTATAATGATTCTATTACTTATTTTTATTCATTTTTGTTTACCATTCATTTCTTTATTCAATATCAAATCATGCTCAAGTATTACTTTTAATAATACTTGTTGCATTTTTGTTTTGTTTCTCAAATTTTTTGGTTGAATCCCATATTTTTTTAGTCAATTAATTTTCTATTGGAATGTGCTTGGATTTAACTCCAACTATTGAAACTGTAGTTTTTCTTTAGAATAAATATAAATGAATATGTATACAAATTTATATAATTTTATGTAAATGAACGAATATGATTATATTATCAGTAATCATGGTTCTTTCTAGACTGCTTTATTGTATTTTATTTTGCCCTTTAACTTGTCTCTTACCACTTCTTCATTTTATTTCAATTTTGTTCATTTCCCTTTCTTACTTCACTACCCTGGTAATCCAATCCAGTGACAGCCTGTTATGTATCTTTTCCTATTTACCTCATGCTCATAGCATCATATACAAACAAGTACAACTTTGCACCAATATTTAGCCTTTTTAATCAATATTTTACATAATTTTCTTTTATACTTTCTACTCTGTGTCTTGTCATTTTTCAGTTCCCATAAATCTAATACCTATTGTTCTCTTTCAGTGATTAATGGTTGCTTCCATCTGTTCACACAGGTCCTCAGCCCAGAACTAGTTTGGATCTCTCAGCAATTTTAGATCCTTTGCCCCCATAATGCCACCTAAACTTAAAGCCTATATGATCAAGGGATGGTTTAGCTCATTTCCTGATAATGATTTGTGTGGTGTGCTCACCACAGCCTTAATCCCCTGGAGGTTATAATACCCATGCCGATGTAACAGCTGGAAGTCGTAATTATTTTCCAACTTCTTTTTCCATAGAGATTGTACCAGACTCCAAATTTAATCAGGGATTCTAGCTCTAGTTCACATCAGATGGATTGTTCTTCATGATTCTGATCTTGCAGCTGCTATTGTCTAATCCTGGATCCAGAGGCATTCAACCAGCGGATACTGTCTTGTTATTCCCTTCAATTTTCTTTCATTTTTGTCATCTATGGGGATATATATCTTCTTCAAATAGCCTCATTTTTCATATGCTGTTTTCTTCTTTTATATTTTATTTATCATTCTGCCACATTCAAAATAGAGAATGTGTGTCAAAGGAATAAATTCTGGGCTCTTTTGTGCTCTTACTGATAGTTACTTTTCCACCTCTTCTGTAGCTTTCTAAAACACTATCTTTGTTTCCATGTTTCTGCAATTTTATAGTTCTGTAGCATAGGAGCATGATTTTGTTACCTACTGCACTTGTTTTTCTGTGGACCCCTTTCAACTTAAGATATATTTACCTGAGCTGGAGTAACAGTTGGTTTATTTATTTTTCATATTATTATTTTTTTCATAATTTTCCTTGGTTTCCTTTTCTGGGATGTTTGTTACTTGAAATTTGAATTTCTTTGATTGATACACTAATTACAAACATTTATTTCTTATATTCTCTTATCATTATAATGTGTCTTACATTCTAGATGATTTTCTTCAAAATTTTACAAACACATTTTTATATTTTATAATAATATTTTATTTTACACAAGCTCATTAGTGTAATGTGAATGCTCTTTTTATAATATACTCTTTCTATTTCATATATACAAGATCTTTACCTCTCAATTGAGTTAATATTTTTAAAACATTTAGAATCGTATCTGCCACAGATGAAGCAACACATAAGTATGTTAGATAATATATAAACAAATAAGCACATAGAATTTAAAAGGATGTTGGCAGTGTTTTTAAATATATATTTTCTTTCTAAATGCTCTCAATTTCTTCTTTATTGATTTTCTTTCTCGTTCTCTCCTCTCATTTCTCCCTGTCTCAACTTTTGTTTTTCTTCCAAAAGAAATCCTAAAATGGCCAACTTTGTCTAATAATACTGAAGAGTCTTAAACTAAAAAAGTGTGAAGTGAACAAAATATATGAACGAGGTAAATGGGTTGCAAGAAAAATTGTACTTGGAGAACCTTCAAGTATCAGCAATCTTACTGTTGTTTTCTTGGGGCCATGTAGTCTTCAAGAGAAGGACAGTGTTCCCTTGAGCAGTAGGATGGTTTGAGAAAGCAGACATATGAAGGTCTTCACAGTGTAGCACATGTTGACTACACACTGCACTTTACTACTTCCCTCTGCACAGGAACCTAGGTAGACTGCCATTTTTCCTCCAGTACCTTAAGAGGGAGACAATGTCTATAATTTCTGGAGGTAAAGAAAGGTCATTGCCTCTCTCCTCAGATAGAACTGGTGGCTAGATAATGTATAAGCCATTACTTAATCTTTAATATTAAGTTCCAACATCATCTTCTATAGTACTGCATGAGCTCTTTGTCTTCTGCAGGCTACATACTCATGTTTTTATTTTCTGTTTGTTTTCTTAAAGATTTATTTTATTGTTTTTGACAGAGACAGAGAGAACCAGAGAGACAGAGATAAGGGGGAGAGCCCAAAACAGTCTCCATAGTTGTACGTTATCAGTTCTTGACATGGTTTCCTTCCACAGGTGGGTGGAGGCCACACATAATGGGGACTGAGCAGGGGGCCTCCCACACAGGAAGCTCACTCACCCCAGTTCAGCACATGGGGCTACACTGGCCGGAGCCAGGACTCTGTCTTCAGACCACTGGACTGCAAAGCGAGTGCTTAACACACTGAGCCGTCCGGCTTCCCCTATTTGTTTGTTTTTGACTCATGCTTTTCTAGCCAATTAATATTACAAACATTTGCATGTCACTTTCAAAATGTATTGATATTTTTTACTCTGTTTTTACTTTTTGTATTATCTTCATCCTTGTAGATTTATGTTATTTATTTCTTTACTTGCATTCTAACATGCTTTGCAAATAAAGCAGAACTTAAATTTATATTTAGTTTGTAAAAAATCTAGGCAAATGCTATTGTAAAAGCAAAAACAATTCTTAGATGACAGGGCTAATAGCTCATGAGGGATCAGGTGAATATGAAACTGGAGAATTGTAGGGAAATCATTTTTCGTTTCGGCATAGACCTTTCTGAGCAATGTTACTAGAAGTTGAGGCCTGGACTGAAACAGCAAGCTTAGAAGTGAATTTATAACTCTATGTCTAGATAATTAGAAAAGTCCAGATATTCATTAAACTCCAGAGGTATGTGTTTACATTGGTAAGGAGATGGAAGTGTGATATTAGAGACAAACTCCTTGAGTAGTTAAAGAGGAGACAGCTTTCAGCTTGCTGAAGAAATTTATTTATGTTCCGAAGGGTTAAAGCAGGCCTGGGCATATTTTTTTCAGAGCAAGGGCTACTTTTAATTTTCTCCAAGTGCCCAGGTCCACTAGCTATTTATTTTATTCCATAATGTAATAAAGTGTCTTCTAAAGAGGTATTTGCTGCAAATCACAAAATTCAATAGCATGCACATGCAAGGAAAGGGAAGAGTAGTGATAATAATATGAATAATGTCATAATATGGCATCTGCTATAACACTTTTTTCTTAATTCAGGCAGTCACCCCAAAAATTGCTTGGTGGTCCTCAGGAGGGCTGCTATCCACATTTGCCAGGCCTGGCTTAGACCAAGAACCTAGGATCCTATCCAAAGAGAAAGGTCTTCTCTCTCCTCCATTTGTGAAGTGAAGGCAACAACATGTAAGAGGTGTGATAAAAAAAAATACAATGAATGTTTAAATAAAAAAAATAATCATGACAGGAAAAGATACATTGCCATCAGTCCTCTTCAGAATACCCTTCCCCCCTTTTCTTCGAACACATTAAGACATCACTCTTGTCTCTTTCTGAAGCTGTTCTGGAAATCCTCTTCCATGAGTTTCTTTTGTTGCACTGTCGTGGCTGCCTGGATGACCTGAAATGATTCAGAACATGTACCTTTCATGGTCATTTTGACTTTGGGGAAGAACCATAAGTTGCACAGTGCCAGACCTGGTAAATAAGATGGATGAGGACGCACTGTAATCTTTTTCAAAGATTTATTTTTATTGGTTTTTGACAGAGAGACAGACAGAGAGAAGGGGGAGGGCCCAGAGCAGTCTCCATAGTTGACAGCATTAGTTTCCCATATAGTTTCACTCTACAGGTGGGTGTGGGGCTTCACAGGGCAGGAACTGGGCCAGGAGCCTCCCTCATGGGCTCCGGCAAGAACTGAACTGGGGGCTACACCCCAGCTCAGCATATGGGTCCACCTGGGCCAGGCCCGGGATTTGATTCTCGGTCTTCGGGGCTGCAAAGCGAGCACTTAACCCGCTGAGCCATCCCAGCTTCCCCTGTCATCTTTTTATTTGACAGAAATGGTGGTACCAGAAGCAATGTGTGCCCTGAATCAACTTCAGGACATTGAGACAGCCTCAATAGCACAACTAAAGACACTCACCACAGAACTTTTGAAATGCTTCAGAAAGTGGCAAGAATGATGGAATAAATGTGTTCAAAATGAGGGGTAGTTTTTTTAGAGAGATTAATGGAAATGTGTCTTTTACTATAATACAATTTTTAAATGTAAATATCTACCTTACTTTTTGATCAATTCTCATATACGAATGCTAATATTCAGATTTAGTGTTTTCCGCACTCACTGCCTATGGACTCTGTGAGTGTGTACAATGAAATCTGGCTCTCACAGCATCACCCAAGGGATGAAAAGTGAAGAATGACACAGTGGATACTTATTTTATTTATTTATTTATTTATTATTATTTTTTTTAAATGATTTTCTTTTTTTTTTTAAATTTTTTTATTTTTTATTGTTTTTGACAGAGAGAGAGAGAGAGAGAGAGATACAAAGACAGAGAGAGAACCGAACTGGGGGAACTCCCCAGTTCAGCACATGGGTCCGCAAGGGCGGGGGCGGGGATTCGATCCTCGGTCCCCAGCGCTGCAAAGTGAGCTCTTAACCCACTGAGCCATCCCGGCTTCCCCCTAGATACTTATTTTAAAGTAAAATATAACAGTTCTGTCTAGACCTCTACCTGGGTCTTCAGGTTAGTAATGATAAAACTAGATACTAAGAATTTATATAGGCTATTTGCATAGGATGATATTTTTAGGTTTTACCCAAAATTATGCAGTAAAGAAGAGAGATACATTTGGGGTTAGTAGATTTCTAAAATTTTTAAGAATACCAGTGCACCTCTGTCATTTTTTAGAGAGGTTTAGCTCTCCATGGAAATTTGAAACCAGATTTAATTTTAGATCTAGGGTACCCAATAATTCCAACCCTTGCCATAAACTCGTGGGAATGGTTTTGATGTATCTCACTGTATATTATAGTTCACACTCAGAGGCAGCCTTTCATTATGACACTAGGGACTACAAATGACTATTATTTTATTGTGTGCTTAGAAACAACATCAAGTGCTTCACTTTCAGTGGACTTGTAATATGGGATATGCTATGTTCCAGAGCATAATCTATAACATTAATGCCTTTATTTACACCTTCTAAAATTTAAACGTTTATTCTAAGGCTTCCTGTATACTTTTGACTCTATTTATATCTGAGTTCATTATCCCTAGAAGGTAACATGATGTTTTGCATAAATATGGGTTGTTTGTCGCTTTTCAGAAAGATCATACAACTAAGTCCAGTTTGAGTATGACTTCTTGTCATCATGTAGGACTACTGAAAAATCCAGTCTTGGCATTTTTAGACCTTCTTCATTTGAAGGTCCCAGATTGTCACCATGAAATCACTGATTGGTTCCCCCAGGTAACTGGAGAATGCTTAACTTTCTAGCCGCGAGATTAAGCAGTTCTCAGCCTCTCACACCAACCTTAGAGCCACAGAACATTGGCAAAGTCAGACACAGACCAGTCTTCCTGGGACACCATCCACACAGCTGTTTTGAGGCCTTTATGACTTTCCAAAGAACCAATACTAAATGCATAGATGGCTCCCTCTTTTTGAGGATCTATACCAACTTTGAGAGACTCCTCATTCTTGCTCCTTTGAAAAGCCCTTCTTATTTAACTCTTGCTCTTCGAAGCTTGTAGCATATTGAATTTAATAAGTTTAGGTTTTTTAAAAAACAGTAAGAATCAATGACTTGAACCAACTTCTGATACTAGGACAGCAAAATTCCTTCAGAAAAATAGGTGCTAAGTTACAGCTAAGGTGATGGAAGACTCTATAATACTAAATGCAAATTAACATCTGAATCAATTATTTTGCTTTGTTGATCTTCATCACATTAGTTCGTAGTAGTTTGTAATGTGTAAGCTATTTATTTAATTTTACAGATCTCTCATGGAGCAAAGTCACAGAGCTGTTTATTTATTTTTTATTGTTAAACTTATTGGGGTGACATTGGTTGGCAACATAGTATCCAGGAGTGTTTATTAAAGAACCACAAAACGTTAATGCTTTCAGACAGAAAAAGAGCGTCTTTTGTTTTTAATGTTAAAGTTTGTCGTTGTTTTTTATGTTTGACAAATAAAAGGGACAATATTTCATGCCCAGGGGTATTGTATATTTTGAGCAAATACCTTGAATGCTTATGGTGCTGTTCTTGGAACAAGGAGAGAGTGGAGAAACCTGGCTGCTCATCTCTAATCCAATTCTCCTTCATTGCTTCCTGGACCATATATCTCAAATAAATGACATTTATTCCCCTAAAAGGAGACTCCTGTAATTCCATTTGAAAGCTATAACAACACAGATTTCCTTTCTTTTCACAACTTTTATGATTTGAAATAAAGTAACAACTAAACCAGTAAGAAACTCTTTAGGGCTTTTTCTAAAAGAATAGCACTGCGGTCTGCTTTTAAACACTATAATAAAATCAGTCACGACAAATTAATTATGCACTGGCCATAAAATATAATAATAAAATAGACCCAGATTATGATTTTTATAATATATATAGTCATTTAATTTGACCTTGATTTTCATTATTCTCTTAATAAAAGCACATATTATAATGATAGATAGTTGTCTAGTTTATTTAGGAATGTTACTAGCAATGGCCAAAGAACGTTTGAATTAGGTCATATTTGAAATCTATTTCTATGGCTTATTAGTGAAGGCATGACTTTGGTTATACTTTTTCATCAAAAAACCAGTATTTTCTTCCTCATGAGGGGGAAACAAAAAAGAAGGGTATTCGGAGGTAGGAATGAAAAATAATTTGGAAAGCAAAGCAACTGTACTATAACTCACAAAATGTAAACTGAACAATGACATGCAGCGTAGTCTGAGTTTTATTTATTTTTAATCCCAGGATAAGAGCATAGGCGGATTTAACTCTAACATTACATAGACTTGTGTTCCCAGAATAACTTCTCCAAATTTTCTAGCAAATGGCCCACTTTACTGAATCTCACCAAACCTGCCAGACTTGCCCACTTTGAGACATTCCTGAGACTGATAAGATTGTGCTCTATCTGGCAAGTTTGATAAAGCCAGCTTTGCACAATCCACACATTTTTGGGGTGGTTTTTAGTATAAAAACTTCAACAGGAAAAAGAGGTAGACATGACAGAAGGACTTTGAGAACACGGGCTCTATACAAGCCAAGCAGAACATATGACAGGAAAAAAAAATTAAGAAAAATTGGAACAGGACGATAAATATGAATTTATGTAAAGTAGACATGTTTTGGGTCCAAATAATCACCGAAAGAGTGACATCTTAAAGAATGAACATTTTAAAAAAGAAACCAAATGGGAATGAGTATGAAAATTGGAGGAAAAAAGGAAAAGAAAACAAATATAAAAAGCATTCTTGGAACAAAAAGAAAACAAGTTACATTTTCTTCACGGAACTGAAAGAAAACAAGTGACATTTTAAAGTGCCGTATTTTCCGGCGTATAATATACGCCGGAAAATACGGTGTTTTTAAAAAGTGTGTTACACTCAATGGTTTGGTGGTTACCAGGATAGGGGGGAGTAGCGGAGGGGACAGTTGTGGGGGGAGGTGGGAGTGGGCACTAGATATAAGGTGATGGAAGGGGAACTGATACTGAGTGATGGGCACATAATACGATGCATGAATGATGTGAGGTGGACTTGTACATCTGTAAACTGTCTAATTGTTACCAACCAATGTAACCTCATCAAATTTAACAATAAATTAAAAAAAAAAAAAGTGTGTTATTAGGAAATGATGGGATGGCTCAGCAGGTTAAGCACGTATTTTGCAACCCCAGGGTCCTAGGATTGAATCCCATCCCAAGCCCATGTGGACCCATATGTGGCCCCCAATTTGGTTCACACCAGAGTGAGCTTCCCAAGCAGGAGGCCCCCAGCCCTGTTCCTGCCCCCCACTTACCCCACCCATCTGTGTAGGACAAAACCATGTCAAAAATTGATGATGTGCAACTATAGAGACTGCTTTGGGTCCCCCCCACCCCCCTTCTCTCTGTCTCTCTCTGTCTCTCTATCAAAAGCAGTAAAATAAAGTTTAATAAAAGCTTATCGTCTGTACATGGAAGCTAGTAAACAAGAAGATTATAGAAGGTAAATCGAGACAAAAATGCTGAGGCACTTTCTTTAGAAGGGCAAGAAAAACAGAAAAGGATAAAGCTAGTTGTCCAGCAAAAGACGATTTTGTTACTATTTTGATTGAAATGAACATTAATCTTTCTAGTTACATTAATCCAAATTGTACAATGAAGCGTTTGATGTGATTTTCTTATCTCTAATGTAAAATGCATGTATTTTGGAGATTGTATCATGTGCAAAAGGAGCAAGACATTTGGAAGAGTGATGTAAAATGAATAATACTCTATTCATTCTTTAAGAAGAATAGATATGGAAAATACAGTCATTTTTATATAAAAATGATTATAATAGTTCCAATAAAAGTAGCAGATACAAGTGAGGTTTAATTTAAGATATAATAAAAGATTATTAGTTATTGAGTATCTATTACATGTCAGACAACATTCAAGGAACTTTATATGTTATTCCACATTTAATTCACACACCAATATCAAGTAGTATTATTGCCATTTTACAAATGAGGGAATTGGGCTCTAGATAGATTTGAATTTTACTTTTGTGTTCCTCTGCATGGATAATTGAAACTCCTTCATTTACTCCAAACAATTTCAAAATATACCAGCATTCAAATTAAAAATATCCTTAATCACCATTTTTTCATATTAAGTATTTAAACTAGTATTAACTAGATTGAAATCAGATAAAGTGATGCTATAATTTTTAATAAGACTCTTAATATGGAAGTGTAGTGAGGCTCGTTTGTTTTTTAAGAATATAAGATGCACCATGCATACTTGTATGCAAATGGCCCCAAAGTCTTTCATAATCAAAGACATAATGGCACAGCTTGTTTTATATCAATATCATTGTTATTACTAATAATCTCCCTATGACCAGTATCACTACCACATATCTGCCCTTAAAAAATTATTTACTATATACTTGCTGGACGCAAGGTTTCCTGTTAACTGCTTTATAAATGTTACACATGATACTTTTTAATAACTCAAAAAAGGAATTATCATTACTACCATTTTATAGGTAAAGACCCTGAAACTCAGAGTTTAATGAATTCCTCAAAATACACAGGAGATAAGAACCCATCCTAAGATTAACAGTCAGTTTAACGTTTCTACAAATTCCATGTTATTCAGCAGTGACATTTGCCTATTTGTTTGTCACTTCACACTTGGAATTGCATTTTTACGTACAGTTTGTGTACAGTTATTCTGAATGTATTCTTTACAATACAACAATGAAATAAGCAAGGCTCATGATAATTCTGTTTTGTTTTGTTTTGTTTTTAAAGATGAGGAAGCTAACGTTTCATTTTTCAATGCAGGCAGTTCCGTAAGAGACGTGCTTTATCATATTCTAACAAAGGCAGAAGCAGGACTACAACTTCAAAAAGGTGTCTTGGTTCACTGAAAAATGCCTTTTCATTTTCTATTCCTTTTCTCTGTATTCTAAGCTTCATGGCTTACACTATTCAAATGTCTACTAGACCATCCTTTGTTTTTGTTTTGCCTTCTTTTCTCTTGTCTTGTCCAACCTAGTCCTGCCTTGTCTTGTTTTGTCTTATCTAGCTTTCACCATGTTCAGTAGTGTTCCATGTTGCTAAGGAAAACCATCCAGATTTCGAACTCTGATTGACAAAGGCTTACTGAAGCTGGTTCCTGACACTCCTATTTTACCCTGCTACACTCTCTGACTCATCCAACATATTCCAGCCATAACAGTCTTTTTATTGTTCTCACAATATAGTGGACCCATTTTCAACTTATACTCTGTGTATTAATATTTGTTCCTGTCTAGAAAGTTATGTCCCTAATTATTTTATTATTCTTTTGACCAGAGGTCTGAAAAGGGTTTTATAGAATTAAAATAGTGTCAGAAAGGCTGGTTCCTTCTTGGAAGTTTCAGGGGAGAATCCGTCATTAGTCTCTTCCAGCTTTTGGTGGATTCTGGATTTCCTTGGTTTATGGGTACATCAGTCCAATCTTTGTTTTTATCTTCACATTGCATTCTGTTGTTGTTGTCCAACTTTCCCTTGCATCCCTCATCTGATTATGAGACTCTTCTAATACATGTATAGTCCATGAACCTGGGTAATTGCTCCATCTCAAAATTCTTTTTGTTTTTAAGATTTATTTTATTTGTTTTTGACAGAGACAGAGAGAGACAGAGGCAGAGAGAGAGAGAGAGAGAGAGAGAGAAAGGGGGAGGGCCCAGAGCAGTCTCCATAGTTGCACATCATCAGTTTTCAACATGGTTTTGTTCCATACAGGTGGGCGGGGGCTGCTCAGGGCAAGAACTGGGCTGGGGGCCCCCTTAAGCCAGGGGCTGAACCAGGGGGCAAGAACCCAACTGGGAGCCTCCTGCATGGGAAGCACACTACAGATCAGCATATGGGTACACACAGGCTGGGGCCAGGATTCAATCCTCAGTTCCCAGGGCCGCAAAGTGAGCGCTTAACCTGTTGAGTCATCCCAGCTTCCCCTCAAAATTTTTAATCACATCTTCAAGATTCCTTATGCTATATAAGGGGGTTCAAAGGATTCAGAGATGAGGATATAAATATTTAACTGGGAGCCATCATTCAGCCTTCCACAATATAATACAAAAATAATTCTGTGATATTTTGGTATTTATGTTGAAAATGAATGAATGAGAAATAACTCTTAGAATTTTTCAAATTGTCCTAAACAATATATAACTGTCCATCATAGAAAGTCTCTAGATTTTTTATGCTAACCTTAAAGTTGAACTCAGTTTTCTATTCTATGCATCAAAAAATAATCAGCTATAAAATATTAGTGATAAATTTAGATATTTTGAAAATTTGTTATGAATACAGCAGAATGTAATTCAATTAAAATTTCATTTTTATATTTTATTTTTCTTTCTAAGTTAATCTTTCTACAATCCCTCACTATATTTCATTCTTAGCCTTAGTTCCTCAAATCAATCTTTAATATATCTTTTTAGTATGTTTTCTATTTTTTAAAACATATTACATATGTTCAAGCTTTCTCAGCCTTGACAGATAGTAAAGGTGTTCTTGTTCTAATATCAGAGTGGGCTTATGAATATCAAATGACTCACTGTTTCTCTGCATAGATGATGAGGCTAGAGATAGACTTACTCTTTTTTTTTTAGACTTACTCTTGCTATGAAAATGTGTGCTATTTTTTTAATTTTTTAAACAAATTGAAAATATGCCTATAAGAATTCAGGACTTTTATAGGATAACATAATCAGATTAGTATCAGACTTTTCTTCTGAAGTACTGTATCTGAGAAGTGAACTGAAACAAATTTTTACAGAATTCTAAGAGGAAAAAAAATGGCAGTTGATTTTGTCAAAATTCCCCCTGAAAAACAGAATTACACACACACATGTATATGCAATATATATTGTTATATAATCCACATATAATATGTGTATGTTATATAGTGTAACATAATATATTGTTAGTGTACTATTTTATATACTGTATATGTCATAATTGTTGTATATTATATATCATGCATTATATATATATACAGATATATATATACACATATATTAACTATATACATGTGTATACAGATATGCATATAGATAAATATATACATGGTATATATTTATATATTACATATCCATTTATATATATATATACACACATATACATGATATATACTTATGTATTACATATATAAATATTTATAAAGAGATTTATAATAAAGTACTGATTTACATCATTGTGAAAACTAAGAAACCCGAAGACCGGCAGACTCTGTTGGACTCTGAACCCAGAGACCTGAGAACCAGAAGAGTTCCTGTTTCAATAAAAAGCTTCCGTCTTAAAATCCAGGAGGAGCTGAGGTACCAGTTTCAGTCCAAAGGCCAGAAAAGACATTTAGGCAGGTGACTTATTCATGGGAGGACCAGCCTTTATGTTATATTCAGGCCTTCACCAGATTGGAGGAGGCTTATCCAAATTAATGAGGTCAATAGCTTACTCAGTCTGCCAATTTAAATGTTAATCGTATCTACAAACATCCTCACAGACGTACTCAGAATAATGATGGACCAAATGTCTGGGTCAAATATACCTCATGATCCAGTCCCATTGACACATAAAATCAACCCTCACAGCTGATCAAGCAAACCGTGCCTAGAGAGGTTATTACATATACGTGATGGGGAAATAAGAACAATCTTAGATATGCAAGCACAAACAATATGTTACCACGTGTCCCTTCTGAGATATTTATTTTTAAAAATATTTCAATAAGGTGAGAAATAAATACAAATTTAAAATCTGCTATTTAATGGGTTCAGGATGATATTTGATTTCCAAAATAACAGTCATCAGTGAAATCAGTAAAACTGCTGGATAGTAGAATAATCAAAATTATTTCAAGCCCCCAAAATGTAAGACAGGACTTGAAGCAAACTAAAAACCAAAGAAAATAATTTGCGTTTAAAATTCCAAGTTATTAAAATAGATTATAACAAAGGAAAACGAAAGCACAAGTCAGTAAAGCTAACTACATGGAATTAAAAACATTACATTTTTTTCTGTTAACTGGCTAGGTTGGGATGTAGAACAAAGGGTTAATAAATAGTATATAAGATTCTATTATTAAAATTATATATTGTTTTGTTCATAAAAATACCAGTCGTAGTAGTGATAATAAGGTAACTAATGGTGGAATAAAATAATATAGAGTTTAAAATGTAACAAAGACAAATAAATAGAATGAAAAGAAATCTGATCAGAATAAAAATTAATAAAAAATGGTAACAATTAGAAACAAAATAATGTTGTCAAAAATAATGTCAAGTCTGATCTTAGTAAGAATAACCAAGAAGGGATTAGATAAATAAGGTTTGAATAAATAAATCACATATTGGAATAAAAGCATATGACTACTTTGCTAAAAATAACTATATTCTTAGACCCCTGAAGAGTATAAAGGCTGAGAAAAATGAGAAAACACAAATAAAAACAGGTTAACTACTTTAATATGAAACAAATAGATATCGTAGATTAAGCACTAGAAAGGACTGGAAAGCCATGTGCAAAAGAAAGAAACTAGACTGTCACTATACTCTGAAATGAGCTAAGAATAGATCAACGACGTAAACATAAGACTTGAAGCTATAACGTGCATGGAAGAAAACATTGGTTCTAAACTTATGGACCTTGGTCTTAGAGAGGAATTTATAAATTTAACCATAAAAGCAAAAGAAGTAAAAGCCAAAATAAACGAATGGAACTATATCAAACTAAAAAGTTTCTGCACAGCCAAAGAAACCATCATCACGACAGTGTCTATCAATTCATAAGAAGAAGATGCAAACTCCACCTTCAACAGGGGGCTTACATTTAAAGTATATAGAGAACTCGTACAACTGAACAACAATAAAAACAATCCACTTAAAAATCGGCAAAGGACCTGAACAGACTAAGAATTCAAAGTCACCAGCGCTCAAATAAAAGAAAATCAAACACTGGCATTATTTATCTTCAAATAATATATATGTGCTTCTAAGAAATTAGTAACAACCAATGGTGTTAAGATCGTGTGAAAGAGACAACCCTATTTATTAAAAGTGGACGTAGACATTTGTATACTTTTTATTGATGACAAGGGGAAAATGTAAATTATTGGTATTTGTTTCTCTTTTGGCAATTTAAAAATTTTGTTAGTGTTAAAAATTTTGTGTATGAATGGTCATTATTATTTAGTTTATAGTATAAACGTAGAACAACATAAACATATTTATTCTAAAACTGATACTCTAAATACCATTGACAATGCAGTCATTAAAAAGAAATTTATGTTAACTAATTTAATTTAAATAATTATTTAGAGAAAAATAACGTATATAAAAGGATGTCACTTATTGTGTATATGTCTTTATGTGTGTATGTATATATAAATGACAACTGTATCACTTTAATGGAAATTCTATCACTATATCAATAAAAGTTGTGTTTGAGAAATAAAATACTAAATTGTTTTGTTTTAATAAACTTTATTATATATATTTTTATACAGTTAGGAACTATGTAATAAATATGTT
>PVKE010031561.1:0-18965 GCA_004027555.1 Craseonycteris thonglongyai
GCCCCTGGGATGAATCCCACTTGGTCATGGTGAATAATCTTTTTAATGCATTGTTGTATTCTGTTAGCTAAAATTTTATTTAAGATTTTTGCATCAGTGTTCATCAGTGAGATTGGCCTATAGTTTTCCTTTTTGGTATTGTCTTTCCCAGGTTTTGGTATTAGGGAGATATTAGCTTCATAGAAAGAGTTTGGTTGTACCGCCTCCTCTTGAATTTTCTGGAATAGTTTGAGGAGGATGGGCATAAGTTCTTCTTTGAAAGAGTGGTAGAACTCATTGGTAAAGCAATCTAGTCCAGGCCTTTTGCCTTTGGACAATTTTTGGATAACTGTTTCAAGTTCTGTACTGTTGATTGGTCTGTTTAGGTTATCCAATTCTTCTTGGTTCAGTTTAGGTAGACTGTATGTTTCTAGAAATCTGTCCATTTCCTCTAGATTGTCAAATTTGTTGGCATAGATTCTTTCATAATAATCTCTTATGATTGTTTGTATTTCTGCAGCATCAGTTGTAATCTCTCCTCTATCATCCCGTATTCTGGAAATTTGAGATTTTTCTTTTTGCTCTTTGGTGAGCCTAGCCAGTGGTTTGTCGATTTTATTGAGTTTTTCAAAGAACCAGCTCTTTGTGGCGTTAATTTTATCTATTGTTTTTCTATTCTGAATTTCATTAAGTTCTGCTTTAATTTTTGTTAATTCTTTTCTTCTGCTGGCTTTGGGGGACCTCTGTTCCTCTTTTTCTAGCTCTGTAAGATGAGATGTGAGGGTGTTTACTTGTAGTTTTTCTTGTTTCTTGAGATAGGCCTGTAATGATATAAATTTCCCTTTTAATAGTGCTTTCGCTGTGTCCCAGAAATTTTGGTACGTCGTGTTTTCATTGTCATTCATTTCTACAAATGTTTTAATCTCTTGTTTAATTTCCTCTTTGATCCAGCTACTTTTTAATAGCATGTTGTTCAATCTCCACGTATATGTGGTTCTCTCTGCAGTTGATCTATTGCAATTGATCTCTAGTTTCAACGCTTTGTGGTCTGAGAATACGCTTGGTATGATTTGGATGTCCTTAAATTTGGTGAGGTTAGATTTAAGTCCCAGGATATGGTCTATCCTGAAAATGTTCCATGTGCACTAGAGTAAAATGTATAGCCCTTTGTTGTAGGATGGAATGATCTGTAAATGTCAATTATGTCCATTTCCTGCAATGTATCATTTAAAGCTGCGATTTCCTTATTTATTTTCTGCTTGGATGATCTGTCCAATGTTGTCAGGGGGGTGTTTAGATCCCCTACTATACTTGTAATTTCATCAAATTCTTCCTTTAGATCTGTTAGTAGATGCTTTATAAATTTTGGTGCTTCTTGATTGGGGGCATATATATTGATGAGTGTCATGTTTTCTTGATGTATTGTCCCTTTTATCAAGATGTAATGTCCATCTTTATGTCTTATTATTTTTTTATCCTGATGTCTTTTTCATCAGAAATCAGTATGGCCACAGAGGGGGAGTTTTGCCAGCTGTAGAAAAGAGGGATTCAGAAAGCAGCAGCTTGAATGAATGAATGAAACCCAGGAATGAGCTGTCTAAGTGGGAATTTTAGGAAATGTGATAAAATGTCCTCGACCACATTTTTTAATATATTTTTATTTATTTATTTATTTTTGACAGAGAGGGGGAGAGAGAGAGAGAGAGAGAGAGAGAGAGATACAGAGACAGAAAGAACTGAACTGGGGGCACTCCCCAGTTCAGCATATGGTTCCGCACTGGCCGGGGCCGGGATTTGATCCTCGGTCCCCGGAGCTGCAAAGTGAGCGCCTAACCCACTGAGCCATCCCGGCTTCCCCTCGACCACATTTTTTACCAGGTTCCTATAAAGACAAATTATTTTTCAAGGTCCTGGGTATCATTTAGCATGGGTGACATGTGTCACTAGGCCTCCCAGCAGAAGCACAGAACCTCGGTCTATTTGTTCAGGTTATACAGGTTGGCCTGCTTGTTCTGCTCTGGAGCAGCCTGGAGTCTACACGTGACATATCTATTTTTGGTCTGGGTTGGGTAGTGAGGGGAAGTGAGTCATGAGAAGTTAACTGACTCTTTGTCAGCAATTCTGCTGACCAAACCCCTCCCAAGTTTCTATTTGTTTTGTGGGAGGTCTGGCCCATTCTTCAGGTGCGGACACCTCCCCAGGAAGAACCACTGAGTATCTGGACAAAAGAACACAAAGGGTGTCACCATTTTCTCCTGAGCAATTTTTAAACAGTGACTTGATTATATCTTTTACTATTATAAAAAAGGGTATCCCAAAATTCACGCAAGAAGTAATTTTGATAGAAAATACAGGCTTATAATTACAAATTGTAAATTTTCATTGCTCAACAATGAAAACGCGTTCTTTTGTGTAGCACTCCATTTTTAATAACCCTGAACTGTCAGCTGTCACGCTGTCTTTTTTATTGTTGGCAACACTTTACTGCACAAATGACGCAAAATTCAAATCTTGTGTGAATTTTGGGACACGCTTTACAATGATCACCACTTTAAAAATGATTTTAGTGGACACTGTAATGTGCTGCCCAGATGCAGCACCTCCTTTGTCATCTGTATTCCTTTCACTGGTGGGGGGGGGGGTGGCTGACAGATTCTAGCTGACTCCCCCCCTCCCACCCTACCCCCACTTCCACCCCCACGCTATGATTATCCTTTACTGAAGTGAGCCACTTTATTCAGTTACATCCCCTTTCCAGGGGCAGCACACAGTCGATGGCTTGTCAACATCCTCAGTGTGAGAATAACTCATGGGGGTTATCCCAGTTCCAGAGACCCTCATGGAATCCACTGTGGCTGATGTTGAGGTAGCATTACCGCCAAACTTCTCTCTGCTCAATCTTGCTTCTTCACACTCCTACAGATACTGATCCAAGAGCATTCTCCCATAAGCTTCTGTGGGTTCAACTCCACTGCAGAGTCTGCCTCCTGGGAAACCCAGAAAGCAGATGCTAAAGCTGAGTCACCTACTAGCTGTCCAGAAATAAGGACCCAGTTGCAGGTGGTGGGATGGATCAAGAGCATGGATCAAGGTAGGCACACAACAGCGGTGACATTGGTGATGCTTTCTGGGATGGCAGACCTTTGGAAGGGAGTGCACTGGCTTGGGCAGTGGAACCAGTATTTGAGGAGTATGTATGAGGGAGCAAGACATGTGCTACCATCACATCTCCCACCATTTCCCTTCCTGCCAGCAGACCCATTATAACCCATTGGAACTAATAACATAACCCATTAAGTCACAGCAAACCCAGTGAGGGGTGCACTGGGTCAGTTAAGGAGGACAGGGACTGGCCGGCAGGAGCTGCAGCACATGGCTGATATGTTCCAGCAGAGCTAAGAGGGCACATGCAGATGGGATTCTGAGGGGTGCAACCAAGGGGAAACAGAACATGGAGTTGGCTCAGGGGACGAGGATTGATATGTGAGCCTACTCTTAGGCTATAGATAGGATTATTAAACCCTGGCAGGGACCCCAAGACATGCTGCTAGGACGGCCCTTAGACACTTGCAGAAAGTGATGGCCATGCTCAATGAATAATTAATGCCAGAACTCTCTTACAAATGATGGAAAAAAGAGCCAAATGTCTCAAAGAAGGGGAGCATGCACGAATGGATTTATTATGTGAGGCTGCAGACCTTGTCAGCTAACTATTTTCCATGTGAGGGCTCAGAAGACACTCCATTTACCAAAGCAATAAGGAAGGACCCAGTAAGAGGGACATCACATTCACTGAGAAATGCACTGGTGACTTTCCTTTCTAGTCCAGAGCTAAGGAAAATAATAATAATAATAATTACAGAACCAAACTCTTTGATAATAATGAGGAAGATAATAGCCTGAAATATTAGTCGTCAGGTGGCAGTGCTTAACCATTAGAATAAAAGTGGGTTCAATTATTGTAGTGAGAGGCAGCAAGAGAGGCCTGACCCACAGAAAGCTGTGGAGATGGTGAAGACCAGAGTATCCTTATGGGCAACATAGACGGGCAACTAACTAGAGTATCATTCAGTCTATCCAGTCAGAATAATCAAGGATGAGTGATTAAAAGCTACCCCAACAAAAACTCATGATCCCTTGCTCGGTGTCCAGATCTGAGTCAGTTTTCATATCCAGAACTTTTGATTGAACCACAGAAGACACTAGCATTGAACAGACAGACTGACTCAGCCAGATGACATCAGCCAACCTCTATGTTGTGCCTCAGTGTCACACAAAAATAGCCATGGTGGCAGAGATGGAACACATTCATGAGCTCAGACAGAATGGGCTCCCATGTAACAAGACTGTTCTAGCAACTGTTGTTACCATATTTCCAACCTGCCAGGCCACAGAGTCCAACTCTATGTCCCTAATATGGCACCATCTGTTGGGGGAGCCCAACTAGCCATTTGGTGGCAAGCTGACTTCACTGAATTCCTTCCACCCGGGAAGGGGTAATAATTCATCTTGTCATCAGGTATCAACAAATATTCCAGCTCTGAATTGGCCTTTCCTATTTACAGAGCCCTAGACAGCACCACTTGCCAAGGGTGTACAGAGTTTGATCCACGCAAAGGGGATCCTAGAGAAAATCACACTGGAATAAGGGACACGCTATATAGCAAATCAGGTAGTGAGTACATAACCATGGGATCCACTGGCCATTCCCCAGACTGTACAGATAGAGCAATGGAATGGCTTGTTGACGTGCATTTTGTGTAGGTCTCCGTCTATCGTCACTATCAGCTAGACACGCCTGAGGGCACTCACCTGAGCCCTGGTGAGCTTCCTACAGATGTCTGCCCCAATGCTGGCTCATGGTTCTTATGATTGCAAGAAGCCCTTCGGCAAAGACCATTAGGAAACTTTGAAGGAAAAAAAGGTTTATTACTTAGAAGCCCTGGAGCATACAAGACGTGTCAGAAGGCACACAGTGAAGCTGCTGGTAGGAAAAGCAGGGCCTAGGGTTCTGCTTTTATGGGGGTTGTGAAATATGAAGAGCCACTTCACAGTGGAGTTGGAGCTGCCATCCCAGCGGAACTGCCTTGCACGCCTTACTTCTTAAACTTTTAGAATGTTAAAAGTGGGCAAAATAACCTTTGAACTGGGCCTAAAGCAGCCCTGTCTCCCAAACCACTGTTATGACTACCAAGCTAAAAACTGAAGACATTCTTCAGAATTAACTATTACATGTTTGTTTATCTGCACCTATAAAATTCCTCCTTTAGCTTATTTACACCCATAGAAATTCCTTCCTTCTATTCATGTAATTGTTCTCCTTCTCTTTCTCTTAAACACTTCTTGCCTGCACCTCTTAATCAGAACACTATTTGGGTTTCTGCCTGAATCAGTGCTTGCTGAATGGCTATTCTTTTTGGCTGTCAAGTAAATGCTTGTTGCCTCTCAAAAAACAAAAATAAAAATCAGACAGCCCAAATGGCTAGTTATCTAAATCAGACAGAATTTCTAAAACAAAAGACCCTCATCAGCTTTGCGGAAGATGGGGGCATGAGCATCATGGGACTGGCAGTGTGTTTATTCAAGATAGCTCATGTGTTTATTTCAGGTAGCTGATGCCTCTTAGAAATGGACTCCTTCGCAAATCAAAGCTTAAGTCAGCCACTTGCATTATAAAACAGGAGAGCTAATGGTCAGACTTACATTAGAAGGTGCAACTGCACAGTGGGGATGCAGGGATGGTTCAGCGGGTTGAGCGTTTGGCTTGTAGCCCCAGTGTCCAAAGATTGAATCCCGGCCCTGGCCCATGCGGACCCATATGCTGAACTGGGTGTGCCTCCAGTTCAGTTCTCACCAGAGCGAGCTTCCTATATGGGAGGCCCCCAGTGCAGCTTCTACACTGGGCATGTGTGCTTCCCATGTGGAAGGCCCCTGGCTGGTTCCTGCCCTGTGCAGCCCCACGCCCACCTGTGGAATGAAACTATGTAGCAAACGAATGATATGTAACTATGGAGACTGCTCCGGGCCTTCCCCCTTCTCTCTGTCTCTCTCTGTTGCACGTGCTCTCTCTGTCAAAAACAATAAAAATAAATGTTTAAAAGGTGCAACTGAGAGGGCAGTTTGGAGGTGACACCTTACAGTATATGCCTTAAATCAGCAACTGTTGCATGGTGTTCTGTCCCCAATAATTAGGAGACATGGTTCTGAGAAGCAAGGGCGGGCAGTAGGAGCCGCTCTACTTACCCACACGCCTAGGGACCCCTGGGAGAACTTCTCTTGTTCCCACAACCCTGGACTCTGCGTTTGGAGATCTTGGCTCCCAGGAAGAGGACATTCTACGAGGGTACATAACAAGAATTCCATTAGAGTTTCGTCTGCTGCCCAGTCACTTCAGGTTCCTCATGCCAAGAAATCAGCAGGCATGGAAAGAAATCAGTTGCCTGAAGGGGTCACTGACTCTTCATCTGGAGGAAGTAGGACTGCTGCTATAAATGGGGCCAGGGAAGAATCTACTTGACCCTAGTGATCCACTTGGTATTCCTTGCAGTACTGTAGCCTGAGAAGGGCCAGGTGACCAGGAGCTCAGGCCCCTAAGTGTTGCCCCACGTAGGGAAGCCACCTAGACCAGCAAAAGTGCTAGCTGAGAGGGAGGGGACTCCATCATGGATGCCAGGTGATGGAGATAACGAGTGTTAGGTGGGGCCCTGAGACCAGTTGTAGTGGTGGAGACTCTTGTTTTTCCCATTAACCTTATAAGTTTCAGGGAAAGATGCCCAACCAGGCTGAAGAGAGCTCCTTCATCCAAAGTCACTGCTGCTTCCCAAGACTGGTCCAGCTTCAGAGCTCCCCCTGGATTCCACTGCTGTCCAGCCTTCCCCTCCACCCACTCCTGCTGACATCACTCCCCAACAGGAGATTCTTGCATTCATATCACCATCTCAGAGCCTGCTTCCTGGGGAATCCAACTGGCAAAAGTTTTTAACTGTATCAGTCTCACCTCCCTAATACATTTTTTTCTTTTTCTTTTCTTCTCTTTTATATTTCTCCCTCACTGATATATATTTTGCCTTGGTTATTATCTTTGTATACCGGGGCTTCCTACACAGAAGGTGAGAACTTTCACTGCTGAGCCATCTCAGCAGTTACCAGTTGTGCCACAGTTCACCATAAAGGATTGCACATGCCAGGGCTGGAAATCAAACCCTGGGCCTCGTGATTGCAAGGCAAGCACTCAACCACTGAGCTATCTCAGCATCCCTGTATTTATTTTTTAACCTAACACTATGTCACCAAGCACTCTTTTCACTTATTATTAGTATGATTACATAGTACTCATAATTATAATCTTAATGTCAGTATAACATTCCTTTCACTTGATGTAGCATTATCTTCTTAAACCACCCTCTAATTGTTGGACATTTAGATTTATTATAGAGTACAACTTACATAAAATTAGTGTCTTCCTTCAGATGTCTATCTTCTTCAATTAAATTAATTCCTTATGTACATTCTGAGTAGTAGGATGGTTGAATAAAAAGGAATGAACATCTATCTTTAGGTCTCTCAGTATCTGTTACTAAATGTGTTTTTACACATTAGAAGGCACTTTCTCTCACCACCATCCCCAAATTAGAAGAAAACGGAAAGAATTTCTGACAAATCAAATTTAGGTAGAAACAACTTGATAATCCATTAGAAAGAGCAGCAGACTTGGAGTCAGTGGATGTAGCCTCAAGTTCTGGCCGAATCAGTTACTACTTGTGTTATTTGAGAATGTTTTAAATCAAGCCTGCCAAACCTGTGGCAGGGCCCAGGACGGCTTTGAATGTGACCCAACACAAATTCGTAAACTTTCTTAAAACATTATGAGATTTTTTTTTTTTTGGCAATATTGTTTTTTAGCCCATTCGTTATTTTTAGTGTTTGTGTATGTTATGTGTGGTCCAAGACAATTCTTCTTCCAATGTGGCCCAGGGAAGCCAAAAGGTGGGACATCTCTGTTTTAAACCATCAAAAAAGAAAAATTTGAGTGACCTCAAAGTAGGCCAGACCCTATTTTGATTCTTTCTTTCTTTTTTTTTTTTTTTTTGCAGAGGGGGTTGGAAATGACAGAAACCAAAGCTAGAACTGGTCAGAAGGCTTTCGGTCTTCTTTTCTGCCCTATAAATGCTGTGTCAAGCAATACCCAGAAGTAGCCACATCATTTCTGCCCTCCAGCAGTCCCACTTCCAGCTTGTCTGGGGCACTGGAGCTGACCAGCACAGTTCACTTAGTGATGGCCAGATGGTGTCTGGTGACAGAGAAGTTGTTTGGCATCTGAGGTAGACACCTGGTCAGAATAACAGAGAACTAGTCCAAGCTGAGAAGGTGTTCAGGCCCCCCCAAAATATTATTTTATGTTCCATGGTTTCGAGACAGTGAAGAGAAATAGGACTAGATTGACATTAATGTCAGTTAACATTAACTTTGTAAATGATAGTTACTTTTACTTGTTTAGAATTAGGTTATTGATTTCTCTTTAATTTGTCAACAAACATTTACTGGGGCACTAAGCTAAGTGCTGAGGACATAAAAGTGAGCAAAACAGTTCCTTCCCTCAAGGAAGTTCATAATTTAACAATGGAGACCTCCACTTAAAAGATTATAACTACAATATGTAATTACAATTATAAGATGTTGTGGTAATGATAGTTGTAAAAGTATGCACAATGGCTTTCTATTGTTGTTGGGAATTAATGGGTTTGAGTTTTAGTGTTTTATAATATCTTGTACTTTTGGATATTAAGCCAAATAAAAAGATTACAAGCTGAAACATTGAAATAGTGGAGGAAAAAATTTCATCTGAAAGTGCTAAACTTAATATCTGAAAACTGCAAGAGAATTAGCTAAAAAACTATAGTAAATAGTACGAGAATACAGTAAGGTGGTTGTATTCAAAATTAATAAATAGAAATAATTCATCTTCATATACATAATCAGTCAGACACACAGAGAAGACCCCACTTACAAGAAATTAAAAAGATAAAACAGGTATAAATTAAAAATAGATGCATAATACCTACATAAAGATAATTTTAGTACACCAGTGAGGAACACTAAAGATAATTTGAACAAATGGACATTCACAGCATACTTTTTAAGATAATGATGACTCAGCATAGAGATGTCTGTTCTTTCTAAACTAAACTAATCTATACATTTAATCTAATCAACAGCCTCCAAATTTAACTAGCAAGCTGATCTAAATTTTATGGAGAAGTATAAGGAAGCAAGAAAAACCAGAAAAACATTGAAGGTAAAGAGAAGGGACTAGCCCTAGTATATATTAAAATCTAAACCTATAGTTTTTAAATACTGCTAATGTATATGAAAAAATAGGTCAATGGAGCACAATAGAAACATGCAGGAATGAACCTGAATATGTAAGGAATTTTGTATATAATAAAGGTGGCAAAGAGATATATTAGTTAATAGATGGTGTTAGAAAGACCATGTAGAAGATGCTGAGATGTACCATTATATAAGGACCAAGACACCGATTCCCTCAGTTGCTGTGAGAGCTGTTGGCTGAACAGTGCTGAGGCTGAGTTCCTCCCAAGGAATTGCTCTCAGCCAAATGGACCTGCCTCATCCAAAGTTACACCCCTACTATCAGTCATGTCCAAGCACAGGTTCATGCAGAAGTACAAATAAATGCCTGGCCTTCTTCTCTCAGTTTAAGACAACTCTGAAAGGCTATTTTAGGCCCAGAGCTCACAGGACTTGCTGAAGCTTTGTTGCCACTGCATTTTGATTCAACTTCTCTTCTTTCACTCCCTTATAGGTGTGATTCCTGTGAGTACTCCCCAACAAACTTCTCGCACTCAAACTTCTGTCCCAGAATCTGTCTCTTGGGGAAACCAATTTTCAAAGTGTCTTTCTTCTCTTGTGGAACACAAACCTCACATAATCAACTGGAATAAATTTTAGCAGAATTAAAACTTCAAATGTAAAATTAAAAAAAAAAAAGCATGATACATGTAGTGGAAGAAACTGGAAACAAATTCATTATACCTTTGATTGGTCTAAGTATCTGAGGAAAGAGTAAAGATGGGGAATATATAAAATGGAGTTCCTTTTACCAAGCTGCTAAAATTATTAACAATATGAAGGCTGAGTCACAAGGAAAGACTCCATTCCTGTTCTAACTAGTGTGAACACAAACTTTTTTAATATTTCCAATCCTGAGTCAATGCCTGGATATATATCCAGGTAACCCTCTAATTACCTACAAGGACTCATTACCCCTAAGGGGTAATCCAGGCCAAATTAACCCTAACGAATCACGTATCTAGGCCACCCGATTACTTCCTGAAGGACTCATAAGAATATCCACCTGACTTCCATTATCCAGACCACTAGGAGGTGACCATGTCACCTAACATCCATCATCCTTATTGCCTAACATCTGACTGATAACAATCCTAGAGTAATCCTAGGGCTAAGAATACAGGACCAAGGATTCTCAAAAATGTACTGTTTGCTCTAGGAACATTGAACTTTTCTTCCTTTTTGGAACACTTCTGGGTTTTTGCCTAGCTGTGCTTCCAGTTTGCAAAGTCTAAGATCCTTGAATAAATCTCTGTCATTTATTTCTAGCAAAGTCTCCAGACTCTGAGTTTGCTTGACATATCAGAACCCATTTTTTTTTAAAAAAGATAGATTTTTCTGCATTAAAATAGAATTCTGATGATTGAAAAAACAAAATGTAGCATATCATATACAATGGAATATTATTCAGCATTAAAAAGGAAGACAATTTTGGCACATGCTACAACATGGATGAACCTTGAAAACATTATTTGAAATGAAATATGCCAGTCTCAAAGAACAAATGTTGCCTGATTCCATTTAGATGAGACACCTAGCGTAGTCAAATTCATAGAGACAGACAGTGGAATGGTAGTTACCAGGCCTAGGGAGAGGGAGAAGTAAGGGGTTATTATTTAATGGGTACAGAGTTTCTGTTTGGGATTTCTGTTCTAGAAATAAATAGTGGCAATGGTTGTATAATACTGTTTTTAATGCCACTGAATTATACAATTAAAATGGTAAATTTCATGTTATAAAAGAGTATATATATTTTACTACGATAAAAAAATTAAATTAAATTCTATTTGGCAAAACCCACCAAAGGGAAAAGAAACAAAATATTTGCAACCTCTATCAAAACAAAGGGTTAATTTCCTACAAAGCAATAAGGAAAAGACCTAAAACACAACAGAAAAATGATAAAATGATAGGAACAAAGAGTTCACAGAAGGGGAAGCCGGGATGGCTCAGTGGGTTAAGCACTCACTTTGCAGCGCTGGGGACCAGCGATTGAATCCCGGCCCCGGCCCATGCGGAACCATATGCTGAACTGGTAACTCCCCCAGTTCAGTTCTCTCTCTGTCTCTGTATCTCTCTCTCTCTCTGTCAAAAATAAAAATAAATTAAAAAAAAAAAAAGTTTACAGAAGCAATAAAAATGGCTCTTAGATATATAAAAATATGCTCAATTTTATTCATAAACAGAAAGATTAATACAATGAAAGTCACGTTTACATACCACCTTACACCTATTAGGTTAGCTGAGATCAAAAAGTCTGTGAGATAATAAATGTTTATTGTTTTAAGTCAAAAATAAAGTAGTGAGATAGTGCAATGGGGAACATCAGTGGGACATTTCCTTTTTTATAAGCAGCACATAACTATCAAACCACACATCTCGGTGGCGGCACATTCCTCACGCATATTGTGAGAAACTGGCGAGGTAGATCTGAAGGGTGTGACCAAACCTAGACCTGGGTATCCAAGGACCATCCGTCACTCACCCCGTCTCTCTACTTCTGAAATCAGCCAAAGTAAAGACATCTTGGTGACTTATAACAACCATCTGCAGAGGGGACAAAGGTGCTTTTTGTTTTGATCAGAGGAAGAATTAATGAGCTGTTTTGTGCTGCTAACTTCTCAGACAGAATGCCAAGATGGCTGTTTGCCTGGCACCTGAACTGTTGCCATTAATCCATTTTAACCCCTCTTAAATTCTTAAATAGCAGCTTCAATGAGTGGGAGAGGTTGGAGGCAAATTTTTGAACCTTAAATATGCACAAATAAATTAGGTGGCTAATTAATATTGGGCATGTTGATCTTTATTTGTAACACCATAGATAGGATATGCGCATTATTTACAATGTCCTGTGAATTCAATTTTGTAAGATTTATGAGATGGTAGATGTGTTAGTACTTGAATTAAATTAAAAATTGGCCATCATCTATCATGTACACTTAATTTAAACCTTAAGGTCATAATTTTCCATTTTTTTCTAGCCAAGTATGCCTTTATTCCTTAATATCATTCCAAAGTCACCAAATTGTGCCTTTGCTCACCCAGGACATTTTGTTTCCACTAGGTAGTTTCACTTGGAAGGCTATCAAACTTGAACTTCATCAGAGATGTCAGTTCTGCAATGTGGTCTCTAAGCCCAGTTTTCATACCCTAGAAAATTCTATGATTTTCCCAGTATTTTAAGAATAAGTGCCTCTTATGCTTAAATTAGCCAGAGTTGGCTTCTGTTGCTTACTGCAAAGAACTCTGATTGATATTATATATATGTATCATATTTCAGTTTTCTTATGTAAAATGTGAGTAGTGTTAATTACACATTACTACAGGTTAATAAGTTAAATAGGTGGTCTAAATATTTTTCTTGCAAAAAATTACGAAAAAAATATTTCACATTATAAAGTGAAATAAATTTGTATGGAACCACGAAAGACCTTGAATAGCCAAAGCAATCTTGAAAAAGAACAAAGCTGGAGGCATCACACTCACTGATTTCAAACTCTATTAAAAAGTTATAGTAATCAAAACAGTATATTATTGACAAACAGATACATAGATCAATGGAACAAAGGAGAGAGTCCAGAAATAAACATATATATATATATATATATATATATATATATATATATATGGTTAATTAATTTACAACAAAAGAGTTAAGAATATATTAATACAATGGGGAAGGACAGTCTCCTTAATAAATGGTGTTGGAAAAACTGATTGGCCATAGGAAATTGGACTACTACATTACACCAGATACAAAAATTAACTAAAAATGAATTAAAGACTTGAATATAAACCTAAAACCATAAAATCCTAGAAAAAAAACATAGGAAAAAAGCTCCTTAAAAAAAAAAAAGATTTATTTTATTGTTTTTGACAGAGACAGAGAGAGACAAAGAGAAGGGGGAGGGCTCAGAGCAATATCCATAGTTGTATACCATCAGTTTTTGACATGGTTTCATTCCACACAGGTGGGTAGGAGCCACGCAGGGCAGGAACTGGGTTGGGGGCCTCCTGCATGGGAGGCACGCCCTCTCAAGCCAGGGCCCGAACTGGGGGGCAAGAACCAAACCGGGGGCCTCCCGCATGGGAAGCACACCTCAGTTCAGCATATGGGTCCACATGGGCCGGGGCCTGGATTTGATTCTCAGTCCCCGGGGCTGCAAAGTGAGCTCTTATCCCATTGAGCCATACTGGCTTTCCAAAAAAAGCTCCTTGACATGGATTTTGGCAATTTTTAGGGGGTGGGTGGGGGGTGGGCGGGGTGGGATTTGATACAAAAGGCAAAGGCAACAAAAGCTAAAATAAGCAGGTAGAACTACATCAAACTAAGAAGCACAGTAAAGGAAATGATCAGCAAAATGAAAAGGCAACCTACTGAATGGGAGACAATATTAGCAAATCATGTGTGTTATAAGGGGTTGATATTCAAAATATATAAAGAACACTCACAACTTAACAGCAAGAAAACAAATACTGTAATCTGATTGAAAATGGGCAGAGGATCTGAATAGACATTTTTCTAAAGAAGACATATAAATGGCCAACAGGTCCAGAAAAAGATGCTCAACATCAGTAATCATCAAGGAAATGCCAATCAAAACCACAATGAGATATCATTTCACATCTGCTGGAATGGCTATTACCCAAAAGATAAGAAATAACAAGTGCTGGCAAGGGTGTGAAGAAAAGGGAACCCTTGTGCACTGTGGTGGGATTGTCAGTTAGTGAAGCCACTATGGAAAACGGTATGGAGGCTCCTCAAAAAATGAAAAATAGAACTACCATATGATCCAGTAATTGCATTTCTGTGTATTT
Source organism: Craseonycteris thonglongyai (assembly GCA_004027555.1). Classification (NCBI taxonomy): domain Eukaryota; kingdom Metazoa; phylum Chordata; class Mammalia; order Chiroptera; family Craseonycteridae; genus Craseonycteris; species Craseonycteris thonglongyai. The sequence continues at coordinate 14,167 of PVKE010031561.1, forward strand.
ATAATTTCTGAAGAAAAGGAAAACATGAAGTCAAAAGTATCTGCACCCCTATGTTCACTGCAACAGTATTTACAATAGCCAATATATTGAAATGACTGAAGTGTTAAATAATAGACAGGATAAAGGAAATGTGGTATATATACATGCAATGGAATATTGTTCAGTAATAAGAAATGAAATCTTGTCATTTTCAACAGCATAGATGGACCTTGAGGGCATTATGCTCAGTGAAATAAGTCAGAAAGAAAAAGACAAATACTGGGGATGCCAGGATAGCTCAGCGGTTGAGCCTCCCAATTGCAAAGTCTGGGGTCCAATTCCTGGTCCTAGCCCATGCAAACCCCATATGCTGAACTGTGGCTCAACTGCTAACTGCCTGGATGGCATGGCAGTAAAGGTTCTCACCTCCCACGCAGGAGGGCTCCTGGTTTGATTCCTACCCCACAAGGCCCCACATTCACCTGTGTGGACTGAAACCATGTCACAACTAATGATATACAACTATAGAGACTGCTCTGGGCCCTCACCCTTCTCTCTCTCTCTCTTGCCTCCTCTCAAACAATAAAATAAATCTTATTAAAAAAAAAGAAAGAAAGAAAAGAAAAAGACAAATACTGTATGTTCTCACTTATTAAGTAGAATTTTAAACAAAAAAACAGGGAAGCTGGGGTGTCTCAGTGGATTGAGTGCTCGTTTTGCAGCTCAGGGATCCAAAGATTGAGTCCCAGCCCTGGCCTGTGCTGACCCATATGCTGAACTGGGGTGAGTTTCCCATGTGTGGGAGGCCCCTAGGTTGGCCCGCAGCTCGTGGGGGCATGCCTCCCATGCGGAAGGTCCCCAGCCTGGTTCGCACCCTGCACGGCCCCCACCCACATGTGTGGAATTAAACCATGTTGAAAACTGATGACGTACAACTATGGAGACTGCTCTGGGCCCTCCCCCTTCTCTCTGTCTCTCCCTATCTGTCTCTCTCTCTGTAAAAAATAAATTAATAATAATAATAAATCTTAAAAAACTTAATAAAAAATAAATAAAACAAAGAAGAAAAAATAAAAGTAGACCACTTGCTTCTTTATTATTCTATTTTCTTTCCAAGAAATTTACATGTCTTAAACTAAGAAAATCTTATGTCCTTGTATAAGTTGAAAAGTCACTAGGGGGAAGCTGGGATGACTCAGTGAGTGGGTTTAGCATTTGTCTTGCAGCCCTGGGGTCCGTGGATTGAATCCTGGTCCCCGCCCGCACGGACCCATATGCTGAGCTGGGCTGTGTCCCTGGTTCAGTTCTCCCCTGGGTGTATTTCCCATGTGAAAGGCCCCCAGCTCACCAGGGTGTGCCTCTCACGCAAGAGGCCCCTGGCCTGGTTCCTGCCCTGAGCAGCCCTGTGCCCACCTGTGGCATGGAACTATATTGAAAACTGATGTACGGCGATGGAGACTGCTCTGGGCTCTCCCCCTTCTCTCTGTCTCTTTCTATCTCTCCCTGAAAAACAATAAAAATAAATCTTAAAACTTTAAAAAAGAATAAAGAAAAGGCATTGGTTTCTAAAACAGCTGTAAAATATTATAGTAATAACAATATAATACCTTGAACACTGTGACTGTTAAAATTATGATTAATGAAAGAGGTATTAGTTTAAAAAAAGTTTTAAAAGCTTTAATCTTCTAGAAAGAAAGATGATATAAAATATAGAATATTCCTATTTCAAGGTGTTACAATAGACATATACAGGACTTAGACACAAGAGATGACAGGAAGAGTGGTCTTTGTTCCAGGAGACAAGGTGACCAGGAGACCACGGAGGGGTCTACTGTATGGATGATGGGGAGAACAGGTATGTGGTTCTCTGCCACGTGAGCTTCTGTGTCAAAAAATACAAACAACATCGTCATTTTTAATGCATAGACATGTGTATTTCACATTCTCTTTTAATTCATGGTTATTTTAGTATCAGCTTTATGTTTTACACAGAGTAAGCTTTTTCTCACCTCATCAGAGCTCTCTTGTAAAATAGAAAAATTCGAAATGAGACAAGATGAGAAAATATAGGGAGATGCTTAGTCGGAGGCCACTGGTAAATCTGGCAGCACTCTGATCCTGTCATTGGTGATTCGTGCTCAGTAGGTAATGATACTGCATCAGGCAGCATGTGAAAAATGGCAGCAATATTTGGGCAAAAAAAACCCCACAAATCATAATCCTAACTTTCTCCTTCTGTGTCATTATTTTTTATTCTTGCAACAGAGATTGAACAGTTGTGTTTTGATTTAGGGAGAAAGATGTATACTCATGGTCTAATAACCTCAGGTTCTCAATGGTTAAGAAATAATACAAAACAAATTCACCGTTTTAATTATTCTAAAGTTTTCTTAGCCTTTTGGCTAAGATCAAGTGTAGATTGGTCCAAAGTTTTGAAGGAAATGCATGCTTATGTTTTCACTTTTTTTCCAATTAAAGCTTATTTAGTGTATTTTTGGCAGACTATCTATGTTTTCTCACCTATGTCAGTTTTGGTTCAAACCTTGAATACTTAGAATTTGATCAGGGGTAGTGATGAGTATAAAATAACAAAAAATAAGATCCCTGCCTTCAAAGAGCCCTTAAATTCTCAATTGTGGATGACTATAAGGGTCTGCAGATTGCTCTCCCTGAACTCCATTTCTGTTCTTTGCCCAGTTCGCTATCTACCCTGCAGTTCATCTGTTTTCACCACGTCTCACCACTATTGTCAATGGCTCCCCATTACTCTTAGCACAGCTTTCAAGGCCCACTACAATGTGGTCTGAACCTATCTATCTAATTTGGTTTTCCATCATTTCCAGTTTGGAATCAGGCAGCCAGGCTAGTGTTTCAACTAGTCTGAGACCAGTAAACCTACCTTTACAACCCATCTTTACAACTGGGTTTCTCCAATGCTGCTCTCCCAACTCAGAATGCCCTCTCCCCACTCTGTATGTCCTAATCCTGTCTATCCTTTCTTCCTTGAAATGCTCTCAACTTCTTCCTTATAGGTCCATGTCTGATTTCTGATTCCTTTTTTGAAGACTTCATTTGTTTTTTTAGAGTAAATTTCACAGCAATATTGAGAGGAAGCTTCAGAGATTTCTCACATACCCCCAGCCCCACACATGCAGAGCCTCCCACATTAACAATATCCCCCGGAGTTGGATATTTGTTAAAAATCTGAATCTATGTTGACATATCATTATCACCCAAAGTCCATAGTTTACATCAGGATTCACTCTTGGTGTTGTACATTCTATGGATTTGGACAAATGTATAATAACATGTATCCATCCTTATAGTGTCATACAGAGTATTATGATTTCCTTTTAATTCTAGGCATTTGTGCATTGCTATTTACCTGCTTTAGGAGTGTGTGCTTTTCCTCTTATTTATTGAACACATGCTTACTGAACACTTATTGTCATCTAGACAATGTGATTGCCACTGGATATACAGCAGTAAACAAAACAGACCTGGTTTCTACTTGTCTAGAGTTTATAATCGAATGAGGCAAGGTAGACTGTAAGCAAACAAACAAAAAAAAACATTAAATAATTTCAAGTGATAGGTATTGCAAAGGTGAAACAACAAAAACCTGAAAAACAAACGGTTATGAAAGACTAACAGAGGGGACCTAAATTAGGTAGGTGAGGGGGTGTGGGGCAGGGTGTGGTCGGGGAAGGTCTCTGAGGAAGTGACCTTTAAACAGATAAACGTCTGCTTGATGGATGGATGGGAGTTAGGCAGCTAGGAGGAGGGAGCCAGGAAGAATAGCCTAAGAAACAGCATCTGTAAAAACCCTGAGGGAGGAAGGATGGAGCTCAGTGAATTTGAGTACTAAGTAAAAGAAGCCAGGGGAGGCAAAGGAAAGTTGGGGAAAATGGGCCCCTTCTAATCAACTAACCAACTATACCTTAGAAGCCCAGGGATCCCCTTTTTCTCTTGTATATCATTTTATCTTTTTTATATTAGACCTGAATGGTCTAAGTACTGAGCATAGTACTTAATGTACAGTAGATACACCAATATGTTGAAGGATTTGCCTACGTGTATCTGTTGATTCACAATGTTATTAAGACATCAAGAGTGACACAGGAAATCAGAATAAAGTATGGAATAATGCATAATTATGCAGAGCTGTTTCAAGACTCTGGTAGGTCTTTTTTTTTTTTTTTCTGTTTTATTTTTTATTTTTATTTTTTAAATATTATTATATTTTATTGTTAAATTTAATGGGGTGACATTGGTTGGTAACAATCAGTTTCCCAATGGACAACTCCACATCACATCACCCATGCATCGCATTATGTGCCCAGCTCCCAGAATCAGGTCCCCCTCCAAACCGATACATCTGGTGCCCACACCCCCCTCCCCACACAAATCTCCCTCCCTCCTCTCCAGGTAAACACCAAACCATTGAATGTGTCCATAATGCTGGTGCCCTCTCCCACCTCCCCTCCCTCTCTCCCTCCCCCCTCCTCCCCTTCCCTCAGGCAATCACCAAGTTATTGGGTGTGTCCATAGGTCTCTGTGTCTTTGTAACTTTCCGTTTTATATTCCACCTATAAATGAAGTCATATTTTTCCGGATTCTTTCATTCTGACTTATTTCACTTACTAAGATAGTCTCTAGGTCCATCCATGTTGCCAGAAATGACTGTATTTCATCATTTCTTATCGCTGAGTAGTATTCCATTGTGTAAATGTACCACATCTTCTTTATCCAGTCATCTATCGAAGGGCATTTTGGTTGTTTCCATGTTCTGGCCACTGTGAACAGTGCTGCGATGAACA
>PVKE010031562.1:0-18960 GCA_004027555.1 Craseonycteris thonglongyai
TTAGGCATTGATAAGATGGCATGGGATCTTCTTTTAAATTTATTTTTCAATTGCAGTTGACATACAATATTATATTAGTTTCAGATGAGCTTGGGATCTTTAGCTACAGATGACTCCCTACAAGGGGGAGTCTATTAAGTCATTTGAACCTTAAATGAGACTTATTTATCAGGACATTCTCTTCTATTTCTTGTCCATGATTTGGCAGAGTGACCCAAGAAATATGCCAAAGAGAGACTGAATAATACTTCTGTTAGATGATGAATATCTTGTTGAACAAACATTTCCCAGCTCTGTTAGAATAACAGACATCTGCTCCTTTTGATATTTTTGATAGCATAATGTCATCATCATCTTCATCATCATCATCATCATCATCATCATCATCACTAATGCGCATTGAGTGCTTATGTTCCAGGCACTTTCTAAAAGCTTTATATCCATTATCTCATTTTATCTGCATGACAACCCTATGAGGTAGGCTCTATTATTATCCTTATTTTACAGATAGGGAAATTGAGCCAGGATTTAAACACACACCAACTCCACATTCTACACTCTTTATAAACTTGGGAGGTTAGTTGTTACCACAGATTTGGCAGGGCTCAAACCAACCATCTGAAATCAAATGGTGATGAATGTAAAGTAACATATTTGGGTTCCCCCAAAATCAATTCATCTGTGAGAAGGTATGCCCAGATTGGAAACAGCCGCTCTGAAAAGCCACTGCAGGTTTTTAACCGATCACCAGGTTAACTGAACCAGCAGTGTGACATAAATATTAGAACACTCTCTTGCTACTTTAATAGAAGTTCAGGTTGTAATGTTCTTAAATAACAGGGCTGTCATACTGTGGTGTTCAAAACCCATCAGGAATAGTTTTACTTTGGACAGAGCATTTCTATAATAAGCATGTACAAACAAGAGTGTGGCAAGAGAAGCATGACAAGGAATTTTCAAGCCACTTTTACTTTGTATTATACTTACTCTAGGCCAGGCACCCTGCTAAGCACTTTACATGTGTTGTGTAATTTACTCCTCAGGATGGGGGTGGGGGAACTATCATTCACAGGAGAGAAAATGAGGCTTAGGGGCTCGAGGATCTTTCCTTGGATCACACAGCTGATAAAATGGAGAGCTGGAATTTCAATCCAGGCTTTTCCAAACCCCAAGCCTAGGCTACTGCCTTTAGCTAGGACCCAGGAGACTATGACCTGCAGCAGCACAAAAGGGGGTAAGTTCAGGATGAGCCCAAGGAGAATGAGACTTTGGGGGGAAAACCCAATAATTGTCTTCTGGCATCTGGATAGATATCTTACAAAGACATGTTTTGTTTGGTTCATACACTTGTTGCTATTATTTTCTTTCTAAGGAGAGCTTCCGATGATGATCCTTCTTTCCTAGTTTTCTTAAAAAATTGTAAGAACACTAGACTTGCATGTTCAGCTTCTGTAGCTGGAGAGCCTTTCCCCCAATTAAAAGGCACAGGCTTGCCAGTGTATTACAGTGCCTACGATGCCTTCACCTATGTACCTGATTCCTTTAAATTATCCAGTTGGCTCTAGGGGAGAAGGAAGGAACAACAGTGTTCTATCCTGTTTTGGAAAGCTGTACGTTGAAGGGAGGCCAGTTCCCTCAGCAAAAGCTCATTCTATTGAGTAGAGCTATTTGTGCATTTAAACCAAGAACCTTAGGAGGCACTGAGGTTCTCATCTGCAAAAGCAATCAAATGAAGCTGGAATCTGTCCAAGATTCTGTGTAAGGTTAAGGGATTGGAGTGGATGCCCACGATGATTCCACTGACCTGGCCCTCACTTAATTGGTCCTTAATACCTGTCTGTAGGTTTCAAGTTCCAGCTAGAACATTTTCTAGCAGGGCTATTTTCTTTTAGGAAAATAATACTTATTAAGTGGAAAAGAAAATTGATGCTGTGTTTGCATGTTCCTGCCAAACAGGTATTATCTTAATGATAAAATATAAGCTAGAAAGAACAGATGACTATAGCAGCTATTTTGTTCAGTCAGGATTTTCTTTGCCTTCAAGTAGCTGGCATTTTTGAAAGATTTAAAGAGAATGCTTACTGGGTCATTTTGTCATATAAGAAAGACTAATCGTGGGGGCAACTGATGGATTTACTTGTTTCTAAAGCTTCAGTGAATAAATGATATTATTTATTCACTGGTTTGACAATAGTGACATATAACATCTTTTAATTTATTCAACTAAATTCAAAACTTAAAGTTGTCTGTAATTATACAGTAGACTCTCATCTAACCTGAACTCAAGCAACTGACACTCTCAAGCAACCAGCACAAAGAAATCATCAATTTTGTGGCGGTTGCTGAAGAGTTTTGCTGGTTGCTTGAGAGTACTGGGTACATTTATCCAACATCTTCCAATCCCCATGGGTGCCAGGTAACTGACAGTCTACTGTAATTACATGTGTGGACATCTATGACAATGTGTGGACGATATGTCTATAATAAAAATGTTATTATCTTCTTCAAAGCCCCCTCACACCTTTGGACTTAATTTGGATAATGATTTTGTGTGCTATTTGCTCAGTTAATATATGAGACTTTATAGGGTTCTGCCTTGTGAGAGTGATTTGTGTTCACATGTTGTCCCCCTTACAAGCATGGGGATTCTTTCATACAGAAGAGGTGTCTGCTTCATTTTTCTCCCCTATAGCCCTTAGCTGAGTATTTTAAACCTGTTATATTTTGTTGAACTGAATACTTAAGATGACCATTAAAACTTGAAGTGCTCCCAGACTTTCCCATCAGCGTGTATAGAACACCTTCTAAATTGTGCTATGACCCTTAAGTTGGAGTAGGAATGGAATGTAAATGAGGAAAGCAGAGTCATGTGTAGGAAAAATGCAAGCACAATGACCAATGACAGGTCACATTTGGCATCAGTGTTGGGGAGAGCAAGTGTGGCGATGCATTTATCTGTGCTTCATGGTCACTTGGCACTGAGCATGCATTTCCATACCATTCTGTGCTCATTTCTGGACAACAGGTAGCATCTTATAGGTGAATTATGTTCTGCCAGTTAGATGGTCTTGTGTGAAATTTGGAAGGTAAGATTGGGGGCATCTTTTTCTTCCTGTTTCACTTGGCAAATAAGGTTGCAGGTTGTGGAAAGGCAGCTATCTCACAGAGGTGCTCACTCACCTTCGATCTTTGGATCACTGATACAACATTGCATTGTTGAAGAGCTAAGAATCAAGGTTTTAATGTGAAATAAATTGATTTTAAAAATACAGCTTTGATTTTAGAACACTTTTTGATTTACATAAAAGTTATAAAGATACAGAGCATTCCTATATATCCCACACCCCATCTCCTCTATTATTAATATCTTAGACTAGTATGGTAAATTTGTTAAACTTATTGTACTACTATTGGTACATTATTTATTTATTTATTTATTTTCATTAAATTTATTGGGGTGACATTGATTGATAATAATTAGATAGTTTCCGGATGTACAGGTCCACATTACATCACCTATGCATCGCATTATGTGCTCACCACCCAGAATCAGCCCTCCTTTCATCATCATATATTCGGTGTTCACTCCCGCCTACCCCCCACCCCGACATTCTCCCTCCCCCCTCCTCCCCTTCCCTCAGGTAATCACCAAACCATTGAGTGTGTCCATAAGGCTGGTGCCCACTTCCACCTCCCCTCCCACTTCCCTCCCCCTTCCTCAGGTAATCACCCAGCTATTGAGTGTGTCCATAGGTCTTTGTGTCTTTGTTACTTTCAGTTTGGTACATTATTATTAACAAACATCCATCCGTTATTCAGATTTCCTTGGTTTTTACCTTCTATCCTTATTCTGATGCAGGCTCCCATTCAGGATACCACATTACATTTAGTTATCATGTCTCCTCTTGGCTGTGACAGTTTCTCAGACTTTCTTTGTTTTTGCAACCTTGACAGTTTTGAGGATACTGGTCAGGTATTTGTGTAGAAAGCTTGCCAATGGGGATTTATCTGATTTTTTTTTTTTTTCATAATTCAATGGGGTATGGGTTTTAGGTAGACTACATAGGTAAAGCACTAGGCTCATCACATATCTTCATGACTTGTCATTGAATGATATTAACTTTAATCACCTGGCTGAGGTGGTATGTACTAGGTTTCTCCACTGTGAAGTTATTCTTTTTCTCCCTTTTCTATACAGTACTCTTTGGAAGGAAGTCACTGTATAATCTACATTTAAGGAGAGGGGAGTTAAGCTTCTTCACGTTCTTTAGGGTGGAGAATCAACGTACCAAATTTATGGAAGTTCTTCTGCTTGGGAGATTTTTCTTTTCTTTCCCATTAATAATTATTTATTCAAGAATTAATTTAAATCATTACGGACTCATAGATATTTTGTATGTTGAGTCTTACTTTAATACTCATTTATTTTATTATTCATATTGTTCTAATTTTGGTCTTGGGAGCTCTTTCAGTGGGCTTCGTGTTTCTTTGTACTCATATAACATTGTTTCTTTTTCTTTTTTTTCTTTTTAATGCTTTCTTATTTCCTGTTACTATAAGATACTCCAGGTTTATCTTGAATATTTTCTGCCTCAGACCTAGAATCAGCCATTGATCAATTGATTTTTAAATCTAGCCTCAAAAAAATAATATATATATTGTTTGTTAGAAATAATGGGCAAAACAAACAGAATATGTGTCTGTGGACTTGATTGAAGCTGGATCAATTCTTCTGGCACAGACCTTTCCAGACTTTTCATTCTTACTCTGTGTGTCCATCTTTACCTTCTTGCACTCTTTTCACCTCTAAATGCAATCTGCTCTCATTCTCTCCATTTACATTAAAGTAGAGATCACTGTGCATGGTTCTTATATTTAAAAACAGTCAGACATTAAGATAAACCTTAATCATTAAAAAAATTTAAAAACAAAAGGCATAGTAATCAATTTAGAAGAAATATAGTGATCCTGTATTCCCACTCCTTCAAAAAAGGGGTCTACTTGCAAACAGAAGGTATAGATGAAACAACATTCGACTTGCAATAATACCAGAATGTATTAAGCGCTACAAGTCATCTGTGAAGTTGAGACAGCACAAGACGAGAGCAAGCAGTGGAGACTGTGGGGACCAGAGAGTTGACTGATGTCCCCTGTGAGGCATGAGAGAGCATCATCATCTAAGCAGGCTGATCCCTCGTCTGTATGTGATTGTTGCTCTGAAGGAAAGAGGGCTCAGTTATAGCAAATCTTCTGATTTTGAACAAAAACTCAGACCTTCAAAACAAAAACAAGCTAAAACATTCTGAAATTCAAACATCTTCTGGACTACCACTATGAGACCTTGGCAGGGGAGGATATTGCTGACGTGCTTGCAGTAGAATTTCAGGCACCAGGCAGTTTCTAGGGGCTCCTTCCTAGACCCAGGGTCCTAGTAGGTCAGACTGCCCCAGCAGCTGCTACTCATCCAATGAGGGCCAACTCCATCCCCTTCTCATAATACTTTGTCAATAGCACCGGTGGGTAAGCCGGAACCATAGGACTTAAACAACAACTTGCCCAGCAGATGTTATGCTGCCTTGCTCTGTTTCCTTCATTTATTTTTTAAAAATTGCTGAAAACATTCTCAACCATCACAGCCTGGCTGGGAGCTATGGGACTTAGGGTTGCAGTAAAATAACCATCCTTACTGACTTAGATGGGTACTTTGAGAATAGTTGACTTTGTATATTTAGTGGGTAGAACCTTGGGGCATAGAATCAAATTCTCCCCTAGTGATTCAGTGCCTGGGAGCCAGTCCCCAACCCCTCAACCCCACCCCCCCTTCCCCGCAAGACTTGCATTCTGAGGCCCTCAGCCATTGTCCCTCCCGAGGATGAGTCAGACCTGTAAAGTTTTCTCTTGGCAAAAAAGAAAGCCATGTTGAGAGGCTCAGTGGATAGGGGTGGGTGGTGAGTGGGGGGTGCTTCCCTCTCATATCCAGGCTCCCAAAGTCTAATGAGTGGCCAGGCTAGAGGGGATCCCCTAGAAACCACCTGCCCTGTTGTTTCAGGATTAATCGAATCAGGTGATGCAGCAAAAATGCCAAGACAAACCTTATGCTTGCAATTCTCTCAGTGTGATTTAGCTAAAGAAACCGTAAACAACGAGGAAGAAGAAGAAAACAGCTGGTGGTGTAATCCTGTTCTGTTCAGAAGATAAGCTAAGCTAAACAAGTCCTTATTTTCACATTTGAGAGCACTCTATTGGTGGAGGCCTCTAGGGAAATATTGATATGTTATGTAGCTATAACTCCAACTTTGTTGTGATTTGTTAGAGCCTGGGCTTAGCTGCAGCCCCTGGCTCTCCAAGGTGGCCCTTTGTGACCTTGAGAAAACTTCACTTTAAACAACTCCTTTTCAGGGATTTCATAGCCCTTTATAAACCCAGTAGTAAGGGGCACATCCTATTTCCCTTGCTTCAAGAGAAGAGAAACCAAGGCACTGAGTAAACACGGGCTGTCTGGTGTAGTTGGGGACCAAGAGAACAAAAGCAGAACCTGACATTTGAGTTATATCCACTGGCAAACAATACACACTATTTCTGGACAAATTTCAAATTTTGCTCTTGAGGGAGGGACTGTAGTTGCAACTTCATTTGTTCAGAGACATAGAATCAGGTACTCAAATGTGTCCTCAGTAATCCTGAGGTTTGTGAAGGTGACAGCAAGTTGGAAAATCCAAGGATGTTAATGGCGAAGGCAGATGAACAGGTTATTTACTTTCTTTTTGAAATCTATACCTTTATACCTCTGGGGACGATATTCCCCTTCCAGAGAGAGCAAATTGGCCATGATTTAGAGCCCAGAAGCTGTCTGGAGCCTTATTTGAGAAATCTGTTTGTCCTGCTGTTACTTAGTTCCAGCCTTGTTTTAAAAGTAATCTTTTGGGGAAGCTGAGATGGCTCAGTGGGTTAAGCGCTCACCTTGTAGCCCCAGGGTCTGAGGATTGAGTCCTGGCCCTGGCCTGTGAGAACCCATATGCTGACCTGGGGTGTGCTTCCCATGTGGGAGGCCCCTGGCCTAATTCATGCCCTGTGCAGCCCATGCCCACCTGTGTGGAATGAAACTATGTCGAAAACTAATGATGTGCAACTATGGAGACTATTCTGGGCCCTCCCCCTTCTCTCTCTGTCTCTTTCTGTTTCTCTCTCTGTCAAAAACATAAAATAAAATCTTAAAAAAAAAGAAAAAAAAAAGAATCATCTCAAACTTGTGCTCAGAGCTAAATGGTGAAGAAAACTGGAACAAGGAGGGTGGAACCTAGAATGAAATTATTACAATGTCAAGTATCCTTTTTAAGAAAGTCTCAAATTCTGAAAGTCCAGTTTTGGAGTTTTGGAATTACAGATCCATGATCAACACCATGGCTAAGTCATGATGTGGGAAGTTAGTACATAAATGTTATCTATATTTTCTTTTATGTTAAAAGAAAGAAAGAAAAAAAAAGAAATCAGCAGTAATACTGACTCACTCTAAAATCATTTAGATCCAGTGCTAAAAACTTTTGTGGCTGAATAACAAGTACTTTATTTAGATTAATAAAAGTGAATACTTATTGAATATTTACTATGTGATAGGCACAGCATTGCATTAGCACTTTACATCAACAATAGAATTAAATTTGTATGATCCTCTGAAGAAATATTAGTATTCCTATTTTAAAGATAGAGAAACTAAAGCAGGAAGAAGGTAAGTCATGTGCCTATGATGGTGCAACAAATGAGTGGCACAGCTGGGACTCAAACCCAGGGGTCTGGGCCAAAGGCTCAGGCCTTAAGGCACACTGATTGGAGTGTGGAACCTCCATGTGTGTCTATTAGTCTATACCACACCCCTTCTCTGGGCTCTAACTCTGCTTCTCTGTAGAATTTTATATTTCCCATTTGGGCAGACGTAGAAGGTCCAGCAACTTGAACCTGCACACGTCCTTTTTGCAGTGATAACACCCAAGTAACCACACACCAGGGCCACAAGCTTGGCTGTGCACGTGCTATGCTTTCTACAGCTTTTGGTTTCAGTGTACTCCAGCAACAGTTAACTGAGTTAATTAAGTTTAACAGAAGCCAGACAGGCCAAAGCCTAGAGTAAGTTAATGAAGGGTCTGTTCTATCCATCTACGTGAATAGTGGGAAAGTACTTAGGGACACTGTTCTCTCAAATGAGGAGTGAGGGTGGGTGCTCAAACAAAGCCCACATCCCATAAAATCCCAAAGTGTAACTTTTTCCATTAGTATTCTCACTGATTTAGAGTGGTTGTTATCCGGTCTTACTTCTTTCCACTCTCCAATCCTCAGCAATTTATTTTCTGTTTCAAGGTTGTTGTTTTTTTACAATCTCCCTTTGTAAACGCACATGTGTCTACACATTGGATTTCAATAACAAACAGAAGAGGAATCCTTTCTTGGAACATTCTTTGTTGCCTTTTCAAAATACGACTTTGGAATTCAAATATTCTAGTCTCATGTTTCTAGTATGTTAATTAGCATATTAATTAATTGTGGCTAGATGCCTAGATTGAAAAGAATCCTAAGAAAGACACTTACCTAATAGGTAAGATTTGAAGCCCATCAATAGGGAAATGACAAAACAAACTTTAGTATGTTTGTACTATATATGTGATAACACAGCTAAAAATGAGATACAAAGTAAATTCTAACATGGAAGAGCAACACCACCATGTAAAGAGTATAAAAGCATTTTTTATTTTATTTCTGTAAAAAGCAACCACCAGGGGAAGCCGGGATTGCTCGGTGGGTTGAGCACTCACTTTGCAGCGCTGGGGACTGGGGATCGAATCCCGGCCCCAGCCCGTGTGGAACCATATGCTGAACTGGGAGCTCCCCCAGTTCAGTTCTCTCTCCCTGTCTCTGTCTCTGTATCTCTCTCTGTCAATCAATCAATCAATCAATCAATCAATAAATAAATAAAAGAAATTGTATAACTTAAAAAAAAAAAAAGCAACCACCAAACAGTACCCTTTATTTGTGAGTACACATACATGGATGCAAATGAATATAACAAAGTCTGAAAGATGCACTACAAACCATACCAATACCCTCAGGAAGGAGAAAACAGAAGGTACTGGGAATGAGCAATATTAAAGGGAATCTGAACTTTATCTATATTGTTTTAATGTTGAAAGAAAAATGTAGTCATAGATTTTTTATATAAATAAAAATCAATTTTTTAAAAATGTAAAACAATTTCAGTTTTAGAAACAGTCACAATAGTTCCCAAATAATACAGCTTCTACTTATTTCTCAGGGCATACAATCCCTTACTGCCTTTTGTCACAGCTAGAGTTAGAACTGAAATGTGACTTCCCCTGGCCTAGGTCATTGGGAAGTAGAACCTGAGTGAGTTTCCAGGGCGGGTCAGGTTTTATTGGGGCTCAGAGCGGAGGAGGTCTCCATTGTGTGTGGGCTGGATCCTCTCAGCCAGTCTTACAATTGCATCTGGGAGGTGCCCTTGGCTCAGAGTTCAGTCAACAAGGAGAATTTCCCCAGTTTCAACATTTTTATTATGTTTTGGTGGAGTCAATACCCAAAGTTCTGTACAAGCAGCTTACTTACCTCTTGGGTAAAATTTTAGAGCCCAGACATTTCCTGGGCGAATCAAAGCAAACCAAAACATCAAACCAAGAAACAATGCCACTGCGATGGCGACAATATGTCTCATTATTAATGACTCAACAATTTGTGAAAGCTGATGACCAACAACACAAATCATCTTAGTTGAAATACAACTCAGAAAACCCAAACTTGAATGTAGTGAGGATGGGTATGGCAGAATGCGTATTCTGCCAGGGGACCAGGCCTTGTGGGACTTCCTGTGGAAATGACGTGGCCATAAGCTAGTGGCCCCATGCACTCTATGTGCTTAAGTGCATCTGGACCAACCCATTGTGGTCACCCCACCTCCAGACTTTTCTATGACATTGCTGGGCTAGGGGAAATAAAGGGATTGGGGAATTGGGTAAAAATCTGGACTGGGTGGTCTAAGGAAAAGCAGGGCTATGAATAAGGCAAGAAAGGGAGCTGAGATGATGCAAGGGAGAAGGGCTGGTGGCAGAACCAGTGAAGGCAGCACTGGAAGTTGCAGGGGGTCTGGAGAGAAAAGAGCTGGTGAAGAGAGTAGAGTATCTAGGAGATATCCAGGATACCCTCCTCCTCAGTGTATCCTAGACTTACTTAGCACATTGGACACTGTGCCCCAAAGCTACTTACATTACCAGGTATTCTAAGTGGCCATTGGGACTTTCTGTGCCAGCTGAGTTGGGAGACTAATGCCCTAGCTTCACTTTCAACTGGATCACTGTCCTTCAGTTCTTCCTGAGTAGACATATGAAGCTGCCTCAAACAGGCCTGCGTTCTGACGCTGGCGGGTCCTGGAGATGTTGCCTTAGTGGGCCCCTCCTCCTCAGACAATGTTACAAAATTAAGTTTTATGATTTTGTTGGTGAAAAGGCCAATAAGTAATATTATATATTAAAAATCTTTCTTTGACCTTAAACTTCTTTTTACTGAATGTTAAAGAAATTAGAACATTTTTGTTGATCCCCCTCCCCCAAAGTATTGTGGGCTGTAGGTATGAGGCTGATGTGCCTAATGCAAAAGTCATCCCTGCCCCCAAATGAGTGACCCTTAGTTGTCTCCTAGAAATAAGTTTAACCCTGAGTTAAAAGCTTTGTAGGAACTCATAATCCTGTTATTCTGTGACTTTAAGTTCCTTGCTGTGCTTGTGGCAGGCCCTTGCTCAAAGAAACAACAAAAACAAACAAAAATAACAACAGCAAAACTATTAAGGCCTAAGGAAATTTGAAAATCAAAAGTTTAGTGGACTTCGAATCTCATAGGGTTTATCAAGATAAGATAGAAAATCAATTACCTTTTCATGAGTAAGTGCTACGTGCCATTCCCATTTAATTCCTGTAAATCTCTGAGCTAGCGAATATGGCTGACCAGATGCCCTGTTCTAAACAGGACAGAAAACAATGGTACTGGCCTGTTTCAAATGGTGTATGTGGTGAGCCTGGTCTCACTGGGATAAATTTAAGGTGTCAGTAGGGTGACCTTACATACTGTTTGAAACAGGAACTAGGACAGTACTGTTGTTTTCTGTCCCGTTTAAAGCAGGATGTCTGGTCAGCCTACTATGACCCTTTTAAAGGATACCCTTTAGCAAAGGGCCTAGATGTGTAAGTAACAGGCTTGAGGTCACACAACCAGACAGAGTTGAAGCTGAGATGGAAGCTCTATCTTTTCTTTTTGCTGCACTTGCTGCCACCTCTGCCTGGAATGCTCTTACCATGGACTCTGACTCTGGTTGGTTCCCTCCTTCTTACAGGACTCAGTTTATGAGGCACCTGCTCAGAGGGCAACCATTAGGTCATTCTCGATCATATCACACAATGGTAATGCCCATCATTGCATTTATGATTATCTGCCATTCTTTCTCTTTCTCTTTCTCTCTTGCGTATGTATTTATATTACGTGTGAGTCTGTCTTTTTCTGCCTAACCCTGAACCTCATCTAGGTATTAGAACTACATGACAGGAAGGGTCTTTTTTCTCTTGTTTACTGTTTGCTTGGCACATAGCACGTGGTCACTGAAGAGTTGTTGATGGGATGACTCAGAACCCAAAGCCTCTATGCACATACCCACTATGGAAGTCTTCCTTTTTCTTTTACTTAAATTTGACATAATTCAGCCAATTTTAAGTTGAAGTACATGTTATCTCAATGAATAGGAAGGACAGGCTCCAAGTTCACAGGCTATGTGAATTTTGAGAAATTGTTTGACCTTCTTATGGCTTGATTTCTTAAAAACAGAAAAAAGAAAAAAAAGCAAGTGTGACAGAACAACATCTTCTCTGAATCTAAAAAATAATGGGCAAATAAAATGCATCTTTATGGTATTCAAATGCTAAAGAAGGTTAAGGTATCAGAGTCAGCATTGTTTTCATGGGGTACTATCAATATATTTAATAACGCTGATGGTGATCAGCATTATTAAAAAAGATTACAGTAAGCAGTGAAGTCTGAAATGGCCCATTATGAGGCGCTTTCTGCAGGAGCTCTGAAAAGCTGGAAGGAAACAGTGACTCAGCCAGTATTACTCATCTCTGATGCAAAGAGCTGTGAGCTCCGGGCATTGATTTCACATCCAATGCTGACGTCACTGGATGTGATAGGAGGACTCCGGTGGCCTGAGAGTACTGTCCATTTGTGAGACAAGAGTCTCCAAAGCATTGGATGAAATCAGAACTTTGGGAGATTTGGGGTAGAGGTGGGGGGACTTCTCTAATTCTGCTTTGTATTAATTTAACCAAGTTTGATAGCCAGACACCAGAACTTCTTCTCCAAAGATGCCTTCTGTGTTCAAAGGGTCCGATGAGAAACAGCCTGGGAAGGTACTTTTGTCAAAAGCCTTTGGAGTCCAGGTGGGTGTTCTGCACAGCTGGGGAGCGTCCCGGTGTCCTGGCAATGATCCTCTCGAGGTATTATAGACACCATCTCTAGAGACCAAGGCTATGCGTCTTCACACTGACTGCCTAATGGATGCTGGGTTTTTACTTGCATAGTCATGTTCTCTCAAGGTCCAACTCATTACTTTGCAGAGCACTTTGGAAGAAATAGGGTTTAATTCTGTTACAGGGTAACAGTGACTGATAAATATTTTAGGCTGTAATTTTATCTTGTTTCATGGGGATTTACATGTATAACTCTTTGAATCCCATAAGAAGGAGTACATTCAGAGCAGGTATTTTCCAGTTAGACACATGCATCTATGTATACTTCACTCTCCAAAAATAATCTTTTTGTAATTGCTATCTTTAAAGAAGTCAGCCAACATTAAGTGGACAGCAATATTGGCAGATGCCATTAATAATCTAAAGGACATAACTGTGGATTCTGAGTGACTCCTCTTCAGTGTTATATTGAAAAGCCTCTCCTGGCCGTGTCTGGCCATACTCTGTTTGCCTTGCCAACAGCACAGCACACATTTCTTACTCTATGAGAGAAGGCTTGTGAAATTGTCTCCATCAGCGGGAATCTCAGTGCTCATTACTGTACTGTCCTTAAGCCTCAGCTTTTTAAATTCAAGTGGTTAGAACGTTGACAAACTTGGGAACCACTGGTACATATTTTGCATAAGGAGCCTTGTATTTTATTAATTAATTCATTAGAAAAAAAAGTTCTTTGGTGACTGATTCTTTGGGAAGAAATTCAGTATTTCATTAGTGATCATTATAGTAGCTTAATAGAATCATGTTTTTCAGACTGAATGACATTTGACATTATGGCCTGAGAGGTTCTCCCTAAATGGGATATTACATAGGAAGATGATAAACATAGGACTGTCACTGTTTTATTTTATTTTTATCCCCTTTAAATTGGCATGTAGGTGGATGAGGAAAATGAAAGATAAGAAAAATTAGGGTTTATTGGTATGTCCTTAGTAGCTGATCCACATGCACAGTTCACTAGGTTCTCTTGTTTAAGGTTTTTACTTAGTGGTGAAAAAAAAGTTACTTAGAAATTATGTTTTCCTCTATTTACATGTCTAAGAGGACCTAGAAAATTCTATCTCAAGCAAAGCAATATGGCGCAAAGAGTTTGAACTAAAAATCAGTCCATTTTCAGTTGACAGGCTAAAACAAACAAACACACAAATATACAAACAAACAAACAACCTGGCTTGTGGAAGCATACCAGTAAAGAAGAAGTGACCTTTTTCCATTAAAGGTATATCATTATTTAAAAGTTTCCCATTCATTTCAAATAAATCTCAAAAATGGTTTCATTCTTCCACTGCATTTTTGCTAGTTCACCCTGTTCACCAACACCTTCATTTCAGCTCTTATCAAACATTTAGGCGTCTCCTCTTTCATTCTTTGTTATTCTTGGGACACAGGTCTAAAGTTTTGCTATGGTTAAAGGCCAACCAAAGACCAAAGCAAAGACAAGTGATCACGAAAGTTAAGACGTGTTTGAGAGGTGGTGTGTTACAGTTACTTGATTTAGTAAGACTGTAATTGACTTGCTTCATGATCTTGGGAAAAGACACTTAAACTGTATATCTTTAATATTACCTTTTCTCTGTTACTGCGCCTTCTCAGATGACCATGGGTCTCTCCTGAAAAATGACTATAATTACACTTTCTCTCTCTCTCACACAGTGTTTAGCATGAGGCCCTGCTTTGGGAGTGATCCATTAACATATGACTGATACTAATTCTTAAAAATAACCATTATTCTGGGGGAAAGGGGGGAGATACAAGATGGTAGAGTAGATAAACGCTGTACTCATACTGTGAACACATTGAAATTACAACTAAATTATAGATTAATCAACCTGGAGAACCATCTGAAGTCTAGCTGAACAGAAGTTTTGTAACTAAAGATATAAAGAAAAGACACACTGAGACTGGTAGGAGGGGTGGAGACATGAAACATTCTGCTGCCAAACCTTCATGGGGCAGTTGAGAATCTGAAGAGCTATCTCAACTACAGAGGTTTCCCCTAGGGGAGCAAGGGACCCCAGCTCCACACCAGGCTCCCCAGCCCAAAGTACCAGTGTCTGGAAAAGGAGCCCTCACAACCTCTGGCAGTAAAATACAGTGGGGATTCCAACTGTCTGAGTGGGACAGAAGGCTATGGGAAACCCAGATGCTCTCTTAAGTGTCCCTGCACAGACTCTCCATTGCAAGCACTTACCGTGGACTCTGACAGAGGGACAGTGACTCAGGAGGCATCCAAGGCATACAGGGGCAGACTGAGGTGTGTTGCTGTGGGACAAGGGCTGGAGGAAAGTTGCCATTTTCTCTGTGTAGGGTCCTCCTCCCAGGTAGCCAGGAGGCAGGCGCCATCTTACCTGTGTTGCACCCTCCTTCCGTGCCCATCACCAAATCTGAATCTGCATTGTTTTGGTGAGCTCTGCTTACTTCACCCTGGTGACTCACCCAGCTCCTGCCATACCCAACTTCATACTGCTCCGGATTTATCAGTGGCTGAACCTGATGGGAGCTGGCAGCGGGCCTTGGAGTTTCCTGGCTTTTTGCAGAGCTACCCCAGGCCCGGTACTAGTGGGAGACATCCTCAGTTCACAATGTGGCTTTTCTTATGTGTCTCCAGTTTTAATAAAGGAGCAGACAACTGTGAACCACTTTGTGGCTCCTACCAGCTAGTCCCCAGCTGGTCACAGGCAGTGGCTGACCAGGACTTGCATCAGAACCCCTTTCAAGAGGCCCCAGAACAAACATACTTGAAAGTTGACTTCAGAAAACAGCAGAGCAATTAGCTCCACAAGAGGCAAATACAAAGAGCAGTCTTTGTATTTGGGCACCAGAACCTGCTGGTGCAAATCTCACTCCTCGGGGTAATCCCTCTACACAGCAGACCATAAACTGTGGACATGGCCAGACTCCACAGCTAGTCAGCCTGAGGGTCAGTCCCACCCACTGACATACCAATAGCAGTCAAGGCTCAAATATAACAGGGGGGCACACACAACACACACAAGAGACACTTCTGGAGTACCCAGCACAGGTGATCAGAGAGACTGCACCACTGGGCCCCATAGAGCACCTACTGCATAAAGCCACCTGACAAGACTGGGAGACAGAAGTTGTACCTCATACATAGAAACAAGCACAAAGAGCCAGCAAAAATAAGGAAACAAAGAAAGAACTAAACAAAACAGAGGCAAACAACCTACCAGAGACAGAGTTGAAAACAATGGTTGTAAGGATGGTCAGGAAATTTTGTGAGAACTTTAAAAAAGATAGCAAGCATTTAAAAAAAAAAAAGACATAGAAACCATACAGAAGAACCAGACAGAAGAGAAGGATATAATAACTAAAATGAAGAATTCACTAGAAGGAATCACCAGAAGACTGGACAAAAGAGAGCATTGAATCAGCAATTTGAAAGACAATGTAGCAGAAAACGACCAACAGAAAATGAAAAGGAAAAAAAAAAATCCACAAAATAGGATACTTTAAGAGACCTCTGGGACAACATCAAGAGTAACAACATTCTCATCATAGGGATATCAGAGGGAAAAGAGAGAAAGCAAGAAATTGAAAACCCATTTGAACAAATAATGACTGAAACCTTCTCTAGCTTGCAAAGGAAATAGACATACAAGCCTAGGAAGTGTAGAGAGTCCCAAACAAGATGAATCAAAACAGGCCCTCACCAAGACACGTTATAATTAAAATGGCAAAAGCTAAAGACAAAGAGAGAGTCTTAAAAGCAGCCAAAGAAAAGCAACTAGTAATCTATAAGGGAGTTCTCCTAAGACTGTCAGCTGATTTCTCAACAGAAACTTTGCAGTCCAGAAGGAATTGCTACAAAATATTTAAAGTGATAAAAAAGTACCTACAACAGAGGGTACGCTATTCAGCAATGCTATTATTTAAAATTTAAAAACAGATAAAGAGCTTCCCAGACAAGAAAAAGTTAAATAAGTTCATCACCACCAAACCAGTATTACAAGGAATGTTAAAGGGTCTTATTTATGATGAAAAAGAAATTAAAAATATGAGTAATAAAATGTCAATAACTACATATCTGTCAACAATTAATTTTAATGTAAATGGATTAAATGCTCCAATTAAAAATATAGGGAAAGTAGGGATGGCTCAGAGAGTTGAGCACTCACTTTGCAGCCCTGGGGTCTGACAGGCAAATCCGGGCCCTATCCTGTGTGGACCCATATGCTGAACTGGAGTGTGCTTCCCATGCTGGAGGCCCCCAGCTCATCCCCCGGCTCATGGGGCGTACCTTCATATAGGAGGCCCCTGCCTGGTTACTGGTCTGTGCGGCCCCCACCTACCTGTGTGGAATAAAACCACGTTGAAAACTGATGGTGGAGACTGCTCTGGGCCCTCCCCCTTCTCTCTGTCTCTGTCTGTCAAAAACAATAAAAATAAATTTAAAAAACCCAAAACTTTAAAAATATGGGGGGAGGGATGCCGGATAGCTCAACAGGTTGGGTTCTTGTCTTGCAACTTGAAGGTCTAGGGATTGAATCCCAGTCCTGGCCTATGCAAAACCGTATGCTGAACTGTGGTGAAACTTGTAACTGCCAGATGGTGGTGAAGATTCTCACCTCCCATGGTTCAGTTCCTGCCCTGCCCCCACATCCATCTGTGTGAAATGAAACTATGTCACAATTAATGACATACAACTATGGAGACTGCTCTGGACCCTCCTCCCTTTTCTTCTCTCTCTCTCTCTCTCTCTGTCTCTCTGTCTCTCTCCTCTTAAGCAATAAAATAAATCTTTGAAAACAAACAAACAAACAATAACAACAAAATACAGGCTGGTTGAATGGATAAGAAAACAAAACCCTTACATATGCTGCCTACAAGAGACCCACTTCAGGTTGAAAGGTACATACAGACAGAAGTAAAAGGATGGAAGAAGTTATTTCATGAAAATGAAAACGACAGCAACAAAAGGTTGGGGGTGGAAATGCTTATACCACACAAAATAGACTTTAAAACAAAGGCATAACAAGAGGCAAAGAAGGACCCAGTAATCCCACTTCTGGGTATTTGTCCAAAGAATCCCAAAATGCTACTTAGACCCTAGAGGAATATGTACATCTATGTGTTCATTGCAGCATTGTTTACAGTGGCCAAGCTGTGGAGGCAGTCTGGGTGTCCGTTGATGGATGAATGGATAAAGAGGAGGTGGTACAAATATACAATGGAATATTGCTTGGCAATGAAGGGAATGCATTCTTGACTTCTGTGATGGCATAGCTGGACCTGGAGGGCCTGGTGCTGAGTGGAGCGTGTCAGAGAAAGACAGATGCAATGTGATTTTGCTTATATATGGAATCTAAAGAACAAACAAAACAAAAACAAACTCATCAATTCAGAGAATATTTTGATGGTTGCCAAATGGGAGGGGAGTTAAGAGGATGGGTAGAAAAGGGGAAGGGGTTAAGAAGTACAAATTGGTTGTTACAATGTAGTCCTGGGGATGTAAGGTATAGTGTATAGATACGGTGAATACCGGTAATATTGTAATAACTACGTCTGGTGTTAGATGGTGATAAATGGGTGGAGGGTTGGGTAGCAGGGTGAAAAAAGGTGAAGGATTTAAGAAGTACAGATTGGTAGCTACAGAATCATCATGGGAATGTAAAATGCAGCATGGAGAATATATTACGGTGTCAGATGGTTGCTGGACTTACGTCAAGCACTTCTTTAGGTAAGTGAATGCTGAATAACTATGGTGTACACCTGAAACTAATCTAATGTATGTTAGCTTTATTTTTAAATAACAGTCTTAAAAAATATATTATCTTGAGCTCTAGGTATTTGCTTAGCTTTATTTCTTAGCATTAATAAGAGTAAAAGTATTTCTCTGACTAGGTAGATCTAGCTTAGGACATGAGAGAGATATGGAAAAATTCTGACAATTTTGGTTGATTAATCAAAATTTAAATATAATGAGAAAACTTGCATCTTCTGGGGTAGAGATCCATTTGTAAATGAATTCACACCATTTTTTTTATGTCCATGTGTATTTTTATAAACTGTATTTGCTTAAAATAGCTTATGTCCCTATTGAACCAACATCTTACTTACATTCACTTATTTAGAATTCACCTAGAGATGTCCATTAAAGACAGAGAGGGAAAAATCGAGATAGGTCTGCTTCAAAAGTTCTGCTCCTTGCATGCCAGGAAATAGACCCATCGACTTGTAGGACTTTCTAAATTGCATATCCTTCGTTTCACAGACCAGACTGCCTGGAACCTGAAGAGGAGAAATAAGTGTGTTACACTTGCCTCAGAAGGAGCTCTTGATAGTAGCAGAGTAGAGGCAGAGCTGTTTCTGACAAGTAGCTGAAGTCTCAGGTACCCAGTTGCTGTGAAAGGTATTTTGAAATCTGCTATGC
>PVKE010031563.1:0-18961 GCA_004027555.1 Craseonycteris thonglongyai
AAAAAAAAAAAAGA
The DNA here is from genome assembly GCA_004027555.1 of Craseonycteris thonglongyai. Classification (NCBI taxonomy): domain Eukaryota; kingdom Metazoa; phylum Chordata; class Mammalia; order Chiroptera; family Craseonycteridae; genus Craseonycteris; species Craseonycteris thonglongyai. The sequence continues at coordinate 15 of PVKE010031563.1, forward strand.
AAAAAAAAAAGAAGATCCGAAGTATACGTCTATCGATTCCTTGGTATGACTGCAGAAAAGAAACGCTAGAATCACTGAGCTTTACTCTTACCACTATCAATCCGATGTTTGAATCTTAGTTTCAGAGACTTCTGGGACTACCAATTTTACTGACTTACTTTTTCTAGTACTTAGTTAAATACAAGCACCTTAAACCCTAGAAGGCCACAATGAACTGGCTGAGGAGAGTGAATGTAATCAAATGCAACACGGAGAGCTTTACTTCAGGGATGATTAGCTCCAGAAAGATTGAAAAAAAAAAAGAACAACTGTCGTGCTTCGATCCAGATTATCTCATCACTTTTTACTTTACAATAATAGGCCGTAAATTCGTAATTTGAGTCACCAGATAAAAGAGCAGAGTTGGTTTGGAGTCCCAGGATTTTCTCTTATAAACTAACATTAAGTCATTAGACCTGTGTAGACATTAGCTTCTTCATTGTAATAATAATTATACCATGTTTATCTTCATGATCAGGTGAGATAATGTTTTCAGTTGTTCAGGATAGTGCCAGCCTATGTTACGTGTTAATTATCATTATTTAAAACCTTAAGAGAGGGGCTGTAATGAGTAATCACAGCGTAATCACAGACTTTTTTTCAAAGCAGACATCCTGTCTATAAATTCCCAACTCCTCCAACCATCTCCTCCCCTTCTCTGCTAACTCACCTCTAGGACAATGGTGTCCATTATTTCAGAAGACTGTGTATTCCATTTCAACTCAAGTTTCCCAAATTTTTTTCTAAAAATCTGCCTGCCTGTCATAGTTACTAGTTCTTTTTCTTGCTTGAAGTCTGTAAAAAGCAGATAGAGCATAGGTTAATTTGAAATGAATTTTCATTCTTTGACAAATGTATATTTAAAAATAAATTTTACATCTCATAGTTTTAATAAATATGTGAATTAACAAAAACTAAAAAAAAAAAAAATACCCATCTCGAACCTTTGCTCGTCACCCTAGTTTTTCAGCACAATGATGTTTGGATGTATACTATATATTCACCCTAGGTTCACAAATTTGCTTGACCAGACCCACAGTGATGATTGCATGCTTATGTGTCATATCTCCAGGGAGTTTATTTTAGAGATACAACAAAAGGCTGAATGTCAACGTGTGACAAACGCAGTGGTATTGTTCATCAGCTTAGGAGACATGCAGCAGCAACAACGCTGTCACTGTTCAGCCACTGCTACTTGACTTGGGCAGTGGAAATAGAGGAGTCATCTAAAACTTGTGCTTCCAGGACTTGCTGGAAGATAGCAGGAGAAGAAGCCACTGCTCAGTCTGAATTAACATGTGTGTTGTGTATAGAGAAAATTATAAGGTTTTTTGTTCTACTGTCCTTAAATTCTTCATTGGCTTCAAATAGTGAAGCCACTCATACAAAATGAGAGGTGTAACCCTGGTGACCTTGTTCATATTTTTCACTTCATCCCATCTTTGTGACCTTGATCATTCACTCTTCTTTTTTTTTCTTAAAATAATTTTGCTAACATTTTCTTAAGAATAGAACCTTGTCTACTCTAGATGGTCTCTCTAGGTTGACCTTTATACATAATATCATTGTCCCCAAAGTCTTGATAGTCACAGATCTTTCAGGGTTTTTACCCATATAACTGCACTATATGTCCCTGCCTTTCTTGCTCCTCCATCTCAAAGCAGTCACCCTTGGCTGTCTGTGGTTATGTCCCATGGATTTTATTTCTTCCATGCATCTAGCACCCTGTTAGTTATGATTACATACCCAATAAGGTCCCTCAACAATATTTATAACAATTGCAATGATTTTATTAATGCCCATCTTTCTCGCTAAACTTTCATCTTGAAAGTTTGGACTTCCTGTGATGTTTCACTCCATTGTATCTTCAGTGTCTACTGCATGCAGTGTGTGGTATGTAAAGAAATGTGTCTGCCTATATCCAACCTGTGGTAAGTGACACTTAAGCTGCATCTGGGACTTGAATCATCCAAAAGCCATTCCCTACCCCACTTCTGTCCTCCAGTCCATGGATAAAGTGTTATTTACAAAACCAGTCCCTGGTGCCAAAAAGGTTGGAGACAACTGGCTTATTTAAATAGTGCTGCTAATGCAATTCTTGTATTTTTTCATATAGAAGGACCATATCTGTATGCATTCCTGTTGCAGTTATAGATACGTTCAGATTTAACAGACAGTACCAAACTCTTTCAAATGAGTTATCCCAATTTATATGCTTCTCCATGGTGGAGGAGAGTTATAAATGTTCTGGTTCTCATCAGCACTTGATAAATTTTATATCTTTTTTTTTCAATGTTGCCATTTATAAAATACTTTATAAAATATTTTATCTTTAATGTCAAAAAGATATTGATCGCTACCTCCTTTTAGTTGTTTATAGCACAGATGTTAATTTCTCAGGGGATAATCATAATTTTAAACAAGACCTATCAATCATGTCCTGTAAGGTTGCTGGTTACATTTAAGAAAACATCTGAAATCAACTTCTTCATATTTTAGCATATTAATCTGTTGCATAATGCATCACCTTCAAATTGAAAAAAACAAAAACAAAAAACATTGCCATCTCAAAGAATTTGAAATGCGTAGAGAAATATCGTTCCTAAGCCTCCAGAAGTGATTTAGCTGAACCTGAAGTTAAAATGACAAGCACATCAGCGAATGATAAAAACCAGCTGCCGGACCTCTTTATATGCGAGTCATTCACTGAGATATCAAAACGTGGGAAATATAATGCTCTTATCCACATTTCTTGTTGAATGAATGCCCAGGTGAGTTCTTCTGAAATAGTGCAGTTGTATCTTAGCAAAAACAAGAAGCAGTAAAGCATCCTACTTATTAGGATCCAATTTGCCACAGCAGCAGCCGAGTGCTTCAATCTTTCCCACTGGTGATGGGAAGGGAAAAGAAGGGACTGAAAAAATGTAAATTAAATTTATAGTGCAGTGCACATTTAGAATTCAATATTGACAGCTCTAATTATACCGACCTTACCATCACAAGTTCATTAAATGGGAGTAAAGGATTAAAAACTCCTTTACACATTTATACAAATAAACATGCCATTCTTCTCCTGCTATAGGTCTCATCTCTCTTCCTCCCATGTAATGGCTTTATGATGGAGATGTATGGGTTTTAAGAAGAAGATTTATTGCGACTATAACACACACAGAAACATACAGATAAGCAAACATGCCGTTAGGAAGTCCTGTTACATTTAGATAGGCTATTTGAAAGGTGATCACCATAATATGTCAAATTCAGTTTACCTACCAACGTCTATTTAAATTACCATGAGCTTTTCAGTATTAAAAAAAAAAGTTTTGTATTTCACATATGAGTGAAGTCATAAAACTGAAAGCAACAAAGAAATGAAACCTCGTGGACATAGTCAAAAGTTTAGTGGTTACCTGAGGGAAGGGGGGAGGGGAGGAGGGAGGGGGTGCCAAATATATGGTGATAGAAAGAAAGCTGACTCTGGGTGGTGAACGCATATTGTAATACATAGACAGATCACGTACTGTAGAATAGTACACCTGGAACCTATGTAATTTTTGCTAACAAACTTCACCCTAATAAATTTAACAATACAAAAATAAAATGAATCTTAAAAAAAAGTTAGCCTCCCAGGTTCTGAATCTGTCTAAATTGTAATCGATAAAGTTATCAGTCATTCATGGTCACATTTTGTCATTTTGCTGTGCTCATGAGTAGAAGAAACCTATCACCCCTTCTACCTACAACACTTCAGACTCAAAGTTGGCCTAAACCTTTTGGTAAGACAGTTTGCCTTCCATAGCTGTGGGTTCTGTATCTGAAGAGTCCACCTATTAGGTATCAAAAATATGTATATTTTTAAAAAGTTACATTGTAGCTAGGTCTAGGATGCTTGCATCTATACTGAACATGTACAGACATTTTTTTTCTCATTATTTAAAAAGAATATATAGTATAACAACCATAGTTGTTATAGCATTTATGTATAACATAACATTTACATTCTATTAGGTATTATAAGCTATCTAGAGATGATTTAAATATCCAGGAGAATGTGGCTGGGTTACATGCAAATACTGTGCCATTTTATATAAGGCACTTTTACATCCATTGATGTCAACATCTCCGGAGGGTCCTGGGCCCATCCCTCATGGATACCTACAGTCAACTGTGTTTATATGTTTAGCAAAAAAAGAAAAAAAAATCACAGTAAGTTTTTTGCCTAATATAAGGTATCCTGGCAAGAGCTAATTTCAAAGTAGAAATGTAGGTACTACTTACTACAACCACAACATTTGGTTTTGAAAACATTAGAAAAATATATTAGGCAACTTTCATAGACATAAAAAGAGCAAAGGATTTGTTTTCTATTTAGCATTTACTGTGCATCATTCATCAGGCATAAAATAACAAAGGGGTGTATGAAATTGCATTATGTTTCTACAAAAGAGTGCAACATTTTAGGTTGGAAAAAAATATTCAAAGTTTTAATTAACATAGAAAATGTCTTGTTAAGTTCCATGGTTTTATACTTAAAGAAGAAAGTGTCCATGACAACTGTCTTTCTTTCTTATGAAATGGACCCAATTAAACAATTTAGTGTGTAAGGCTCTGAAGGAAACTTTAACTCTTCAGAGACGTTTCATACCTGACTGTACAGATTACTTAAGAGAACCTTCACTTTCTTCAAAGTATAAATTCATTCTTCTCAATATTTATTGGAAAGCCAAGGGAATAACTTAGCAGTACAGGAAATTGACTATCTACATGTGCTAGGAAATTGTCCAAGTTATACTGTCTTAATTTTTTTCTCTAAATTGGTAAAGGGATATTTGCACATGTATACATTTGTACATATGCACACACATATTCCTATGAAGTAAATGGGAACAGAACCTAGATTTTTGAAAGTTGTTTCGCTTATATCAATCATAAGAATATAGAAAATATCCACAAACTTCTAAAATCTAACAACCTTCCTTAGAAGAGTTTCTGCAATGACTTTGTATCTCATATAAATGATTATTTCTCATAGAGAAAGATATGAAAACTTGCAAATCTTATTTGTTTATGATAGTCATGGTAACCTTTTAGTAGCTACACAATGCAGTTTAGCTCTGAAATTAGACCCTCTAACATGGCAACAGAATACGTTGCTCATGTCCTCAGTGAGGATGAGAGGATCTGAGCACCAGTGTGGTCTGTTGAGCCAACCAGCTGTTTACTTTTAGTCTTTTGCTTCTGCAACTTACAAGAAGTTGAAGACTTTTATCTGAGTCTGTTCATAAAATATTTTCTATCTCTAGGCTTCTTGGAATGCATTTAGTAAGTATTGAGGACCTCTAGTACGCAACACAACCTTGTGCAGTGCTATATGAAGGTAGTATAGAGGAAGTAAGATCTGCAATCCCTCTCTTTAGGGAGCTAAATAAACACCCCCCCCCTTTTTTTTTCTCTTTTAGTTCAATAAATATTTATCCTCTCTCTGCCAGAGTTAGTACTAAATGGCAGATAGGTAGCCATGAAGAACACAGATCCAGTATGTATACCCTTATTTATGATCAATTCTGATTATTGTTATGATGGAGAAAGTACACAAAGCTTTGGAGACCTAAGTAGTGTAGAAAGTTAAAAGAATGGCTTCTGAAAGATGTAACATTTTGACTAAAACCCAAAGCGAATAGGTGTTAGCCATACAAAGACAAGGAAAATATTGTTCCAGACAGAAGGGAACCATGTAAACAAATACTAGATGACTAGAAGGAACTTTGATCATTTCAGGACATAAGGTCAGCAGAACAGTGCAGCAGAGCCCGAGATGAAAAGAGACAAGAAGGCTTTTGGAACAGCAGTGAGAAAACAAAGGTGGCATATGCTAGGTACTAATTTGGTCAGTACAACACCAGCTATCAGGGAAGAGTTGGATGTATGGTACTCGCTCTCACAGGGAAGCTTGCCATACTCAACGGAGGAAGCTCAGCTTTTGACGAACCTAGAAAAAATGAACTAACAGGGGAATGGTCCCCCTACTTCAGGTAAGGAATATGAAAGTAAACACAAAAGACAGAAATATGTTTATTTTCAACATTATATTTTCAAATCATCCAAGAGTAATTTGCCTCACTTTTTAATAGCAAGTTATCAGGAAAGAAAAAGTATCAAACCATCAGTTGTAGTTTCAGCTTTTTTAAGAAACTAATTTATTTGTGGATGTTCATGCGAATGAGCTTGAATGAGTGAACAAGTGACTTCCTCACAATTCTCTCAAAATTTACAGCAGTTATTTTCCTGTTTTGTCCTAAAGATTGCTATAGCACCTACAATTTCCTTTTGTCTTCACATCAAATACCATTTATTATGAAATATAACATCTCAACAGATAGGATAGTACTCCAGAGTGGTATAAACTATTATAACTGAAATTGTCAGATATTATAATAAATGTGTTTGTAATATTTTTGAAGACCCACCTATCATTTTTTACAATTTTCTATTACCTCTCTGGCACATAAAACATGTTTCTTCTGTAGTACATGGAAAAACGTCTATAAATTGGAAACTTTGGGACACAGTATTTCAACCAGTTCTTTAATGAATGCCATAACTTACTAATGTCTTTGTGGAAGTAATAAAATTCCACAACCTAGTTCAAATTTCACATATATTGCCTTCAAATCTATATGTTAAAGTGCTGCCTATAGAAAGTGTATTGGGGAAGTCGGGATGGCTCAGTGGGTTGAGTGCTCACTTTGCAGCGTTGGGGACCAAGGATCCTGGCCCCAGCCCATGCGGACCCATATGTTGAACTGGGGAGTTCCCCCAGTTCAGGTCTCTCTCTGTCTGTATCTCTCTCTCTCTCTGTGTCAAAAACAATAAGAAAGAAAGAAAGAAAGAAAGAGAGAGAGAGAGAGAGAGAGAGAGAGAGAGAGAGAAAGAAAGAAAGAAAGAAAGAAAGAAAGAAAGAAAGGGTGTATTATTTGATTAATGTAAAGCTAAGGAAGATTTGTTTAATCTCTTCTATGTGCTAGATTTTACCACTGTTACTACCCACATCACCACTAGGGACAGCATTGTTAGCATAGAAGAGAAAATGAGTACATAGTAGAACTGAAGGCCAACGCTCAACCTTATGACTGCAACATCACGTTCTTTCCATTATTAAAATAGATACATGTTTAAAAAGTTGTTGAGAAATTCTTTAGTTTGGGGATTATCAGTTATGAAATATATGTAAGTAATTTTACAAGTTACGAGGATTGGAGTTGGATAAAATTAACAGTTATTAACTGAGGGCATTTAGATTTTTTTTTTTTAACCTGGATTTCCTTGTTGACCTTCAAATAAACTGAGTCGAGAGAAATTTGTCTTCAATCCCTTGTGGAAGAAAGGTACAGAAGTACATAGGAAAATCACAGATCCACTTTTTGGGTTTTCTAAATAGATTTTTTTTTTTAATTTCATAGCATATTTAATGATTTCAAAAACAAAGATATTTTGAGGCTTACAAGCAAGATGGAAATGACTAGGTTAAATTTCCTATAGCAAGAAAAATTAGGGGTTGATGCACAAATTAAGTTTCTATTTAAAATTTGAAAAAAACATTATTATTATTATTATTTATTTATTTTTATTTTTATTTTTTTGACCAAGGGGAAGAAAACAGTCTATATGCTGTAGTAGTGTTGGAGAGATACAGAAAAAGAATTCCAGAGGAATGTGCTTAAGGCCGCTGGTTAAAGGTGATCTGTGGGTGGTAAGTTTCTTTCATTGACACAGTGGTTAAGTACATCAGGAAATTTTGAGTTGGGAAAGAAATTAATTAAATTCACATTAAATTACCTCAATATTTTACTAAAAAAATGTTTTAAAAATTATAGTTGACATTCAATATTATATTAGTTCCAGTTGTATAGCATAGTGGCTAGACATTTATACTCATAATTTATAACTTATTAAATGATTCTCTGATAAGTCTAGTACCTCTGGTACCATACATAGTTTTATTTTCTGTTTTGTTTGTTAATTTATTTTTTAGATTCTATGTACATATAAGTGAAATCATATGGTACTTGTCTCTCTATGTCTGACGTATCTCACTAAGCATAATACCTCCTAGGTTCACCCATGTTGTGGCAATTGGTAAGTTTTCATTCTTTCTTAATGGTAAATGGCTTCACTATATGAATTAACAAAGCCAAAGTGGTCTGTTAGGAGGGAAGAGGTGGATGTGAGTGAGAATGAGAGTATGGATCTGGGAAGCATAAAATATATATGGACATGCTCTCAGAAATTTGGCAAATTTTGAACACAAATTAAGCAGTCCTCAATGACAGTCTAAAATTAGGAAGCACACATTAATGTATCATATGTTTAGTTTCCAGTAATGCTCTTTGAGCAAAAATGCTAGAAGAGAGAACAGAGGTTTCGAAGCAGGTTACCTAGAGCTACACACAGATATAATAGCTTTGGGAAGCACTGGAATGAAGAATTACAATTTGGATTAGAGTTCATATTAAACATCAGGACTTGAGGTCTATATATTGTTTAAGAGGGCATAGAACAAGGATTGTTGGAGAGAGTTCTACTTAAAATGTCACAAAGATCCAGGTTGGAGGTGGGTGGGAAAGTGTGTGTGTTGGGGAAGCAGTTGGTAACATTAGAGAAGACAATTGTGAAAAGGTTGTAGTAAAAAAATAAAAATAGCTCCTAGAAGATGACATAGGAGAAATCCAGGATGACCTTGAGCATGGAGGTGACACTTGATACTAAACCAAGGGCATAATTAAAGAAATAAGGCTGAGACTCAGAAGGGCAGCAATGGAAGAATTAGAAAAGATGATCAAAGTCAAAGATTTGGAGACCAAGGCTTCGATTACCCATGTCCTCAAAGTCCCAATTACTATAATATCTATGGATGTGGAACTTGGATGTTTTCATCCAGACAATGAGGTATTATTTAATTTCAAAAAGGAATAAGCCATGAAAAGACATGGAGAAACCTTAAATACATATTTCTAACTGAAAAGAAGCCAATATAAAAAGGCTAGATACTGTATGATTCCAATTATATAACATTCTGGAAAAGGCAAAACTACGGAGACAGTGAAATGATTAGTGGTTGCTTGGCTTTGAGGAAGAGGAAGAATGAAAGGTGGAGAACAGAGGGTTTTTAAGGCAATTAAAATGCCCTGTACAATATAATAATGGTGGATACATGTCATTATATGTTTATCCAAACCCACAGAAGGTACAACACCAAGAATGAACCCTAAAATTTACTATACATTCTGGGTGATGATGATGTGTCAATGTAGGTTCATCAGTTGTAACAAACATACCACTCTGGTGGGTGGGTGGGCTGGGGGGTTGGTGACGGGAGAGGGTGTGCGTGTATGAGGAAGGGGTGTGTGGGATATCTCTGTACCTTCCCCTGAATTTTGCTGTAAACCAAAAACTGCTCTAAAAATTTTTTTTAATTAAAAAAAAAGATAGCTTTTATATCAAGATTTTAAAGATTAAATTTCTCTAAGTAAAGACATGTTTACAATTATTTTGAGTTGTGGAACTTGGTCCTGGTAGAGTGGAAGTTTTGGAAACTCAACGATTTCCTGAAGATATAAATTATCTGTCAGATCCTTATACTGTTATCAACCGCAATTACTGACTAATTTCTGGTTGATAGAAAATTGAATGGTTTTGAGGATAGACACTTAATACAGTATATAATGCTTCTCTGTATGTTGCATTTACAAATTTACATGTCTTGGAGATATTTTCATATTTCTATGTGTCATATATGTGTGTGTATATATATATATATATATGCCTTGAGATATATATATATGTATATATATATGTATATATCACACACACATATATATATATATCACATATGTGATACATATGTATGAGTATATAAACACACTATATAGGTACACATACACAATTTTTGGCTACACACATACACATACCCTTTAACATAAACATTTCCTTTAAACAGCTTCATGGTTTCTATTTTGTGGATGTAACATATTTTTAACCTGTCTTTTATGGAAGGTAATTTATAACACATCGTGTTTAGTCTTTTAGTATTGCAAGAAATTCTGTTGTATGTCCTACTACACTTTGCACACATGGACAAATATATCTTGGAAACAAATATTCAGTAATGGAATTTCTGGGCCAAGTAAAGGGTATCTAGACATCTTCTATTAATATTGTTACATTCTTTAATAATTACATTAACTAACACTCTTTTGTAATTTTTTTATTCAGTCCTTATTTCAATAAATTATTTTAAACCTAGGTTCAGTTAGTTAAATGACCATGTAAGAAAGGTCCTTTGGGGGGGTGAAGATGCTGACTGAACACCTTCATCTGGTAATTGGAGATTATTTGAATAAATTAATAAATTTCAAGGCTATCTACTAGAGTGAATCAGAGGCCATTTGTTTGCTGCTGAGATGGCTTAAAACTGATGAACCTAGAGAGAAATGTCAATTGCTGGCCACCAGACTACAGATAAATGAGGCTGCTGCATTTATTTATTTATTTTGTGGTGGTGATGATTTAAAATTAATGAGAAGAGGCAAGGAGGTCATTACTTCAAAGGAAAGGTTCTAGAAACGTTTGCCCCTTTCCATTTTTCTTTAATCAAGTGTTTTGACATTTATGTCTAAGACTGTGCATCAGCAGAAAAGGCTCTGGCACGGCCTGCTCAACCACACAAATGGAATTTGATCCAGACCGAATTCTGAGATAGGTGAAGCTTGTCTTCCTAGCCCATGTCATGGCTTTCATAGTCAGATGTCTTAATGTTCTTAACTTCAGGTTTTCCGGGGATTATACTGCCCTGTAACTGATAAAAGAAGTTCCTCCTTCTCTCCTTAAAGAAATTCATCTGTCACATGGTCCATTAGTTCAGACTTTAAGTGACACTGATAAGTAAACTAACCTGAACAACAGCGTCAACTCATGATTATAAATTACTGCCTTATAAGGGCTGTCTGTAAAACATCCAGCCATAAACACCTCTATATTTCATATTACATGGCTGAATACTTTCCAGACAACCTTGATGTATCTGCCAAATATTAGCTATTATATTTTAAATCCAGAATGTGGTATTCCTTGTGTGCTTGTAAGATGAGTGTATTATCTTCTTGCATTATTTTCTTATCTATGTTATGAAAATCTTCACTCATTACTAATAGGCTTGATTGATTGTTACATTGTATCTCAAATGGACCTACAAGAAGAGTAAGTAATGGCAAACTGTAATTGAGAGGAGATGAAGGTCACAGAGGAAAACACGTTTTTGAGAAATGTTGTTTTATCTCTTCATTATGGATCTGCTATGCCCTGGACCTGAATAAATTCTCAAATTTATTTAGATTAAAACTTAAACTTTCCTGGGAATACTTTGTCAACAGAAAAGAGCAGCAATTATGCTTTATTAATTATGACAATAAAATACAAAAACAGAAAAATAAATTGAAATCCTATGGGAGTGTAGTATATGGCAAAAATGATTTACTCACCACCAGTAAGGTATTTTAAGAAAAGCTAAGCAGTACGAAAGCAAAAAATTGTGAAAAAAAAAAAATGTTTTGCCAATGAAGAAGCCTTAAGACCCATAAGTGCAAACTTGTACCTCTGGTATGTTTTCCCTTCCCAAGGACAGAATTTCTTTCCCTGAATATAAATACATGAATCCAAATTAACACAACACTATTGGGAGATACTGAAAAATAGATCTTACTTTTGTAAGTAATACTTGGGGATTAATTACAACTACATTTGAAGATGAAGTGTTTCCTAAATCTTAAATAGTGATTTTAATTTTTTAGCTATTATTATAATTAATCTAACAGAAGAAATATTTGAGAAAAATAAATATTGTTGCTTGACTTGTTGCAGTTACACTGCTTATATGCATGTTATCAGTTGATAGAATGAAAAATGGTGCTTGATTTTATAAATACCCAAAATGTAAATAATATGTTGCTAGAAAAACTGATAAAAATCTTACAGTTTTCAGTCACTAGAGCAGTTATCATCTAATTTAATCAGAAAAGAAGCTATCTATGTAGTGAATATGACTTACTTCAATGTAATATTCATGAGAGCAGGCCCCTGTGTCAACTTTGTTTATGTTATATATCCCAAGTGTCTAGAATGGTGATAGCATGTGGAATACCTTTAATAAATATTTGTTATATAAAGAAAAATACTAATCCTCATCCTTATATTTTATCTGAGATTGCTAAGGCTTGGTTTACTAATTTATGCCTTTGTTTTTTCATCTTTAAAATCAGAACAATAATTGTACAGAAGTTTTATGTGTAACCAAAATAATAAACGGTAAGAAAATAATGACATTCCTAATAGATAAGTGTAACCATCAGCAAGTGAGAAAGGGATTATCCTGATGAGATATTTCTGCCCCTGGTCAGCATGAGTACCTGTAATCAGTAATACTCAAATTAGGTTACATATTCTAATATATGGAGCCCTATTCAACATGCACCTGCATAACGGTGTAGGAGACGTTTTCTCTCTGGTTCTCTATTTAATTTTATTATGATTATTACTTTGTTATTGTTTTGACGGAGAGAGATCGCTGGTTCTTTAGGCTATACCTTTGCCACTGGAGGTAAAGTTATGAAAAATTGTCGTTGTCTGACACTTCAATTCTTTTCCGTTTCTCATACCATTTGTGTGGCTAATTTCCAGTCCAAACATTACCTTCCTTCCCTCTTGCCAATTCCATAAGCATAGCTGAGTCAACCCAGAAATATCTTTGGTAAAGCAGAAGTCATGGCACAATAGCAGTAAAGTAAAATGAGAAGATTGATGGCATTGCCTTGCCTGACATCTCTGCTCCTATTAGCCGAAAGTTCTTGAAATGGCGGGATAAAGCCTTGGGCAACATATACTATGATCGTCATGGGCATGGACTATTACTGCTACGTCCTTTTTAAGTTGGTTTGCATTATTAGCCATTTTCTATTTATCTGTAAGATACCTCTAAGGCATTGTTAGAGGTAGGATTTAATATGTAGATCACAAAGTAACAATATTAAAAAAAGGAAGAAAAAAGAGAGGAGGGGACAGTGAGAAGAAACAATTAGTTATAGGAGAAATAAAATGCATTAAAATGAAACATTTTGCTGCAAGTATTTCCCAGAAATTTGAATCACATGCTCCTTTCTCATTTAACACTCTGCCACATCATTTTACATGTCCTCACCTGTCCAGAGGTGTCATGATTTTTCTCTGCCCATCTAGACGTTTACTGAAGGAAGTCAATCATTTCTTGTCCTATCTGCCAATCATCTTTTTTTCCTTTCAATGTGAAATTCTCTGTATTGTATTTTGGAAAATAATATGAAAAACTGGTGTTTTTACTGGTTTGGATATGACATTAGCAAGCTATACGCTTAACTTGATATGGTAACTTGAAAGAAAATGTATTTTTGATTCAAGCTATACTGCATAAATTTTAAGACTTTTTCTGATTATAAAAGGCAATAGTACAGTGTATATAGTAATGCTTCTCAAGTTACTGTACAGTTAGTTTTCTGCAGGTGGAATTTAAATGTCCTGAAATTTTGTCAATTCATTTCTTTATCCTTCAGAAGTTATTTTCCACTTAGTGTTTACAACCTCATTCAACAGTCTGCATACCTTAAGTAGTTATACCAAATATGATGTCGGCACTCAAGGAATTTCTGCTCTAATAGTGGGAATGGATATAAGGGGAAGATTTCCAAAGCAACATAGTATATGCGGTTGGCATGAGCTTCTCCTTTTTCAAATCCAAAGATGCCTTCTGGAGATGATGAAGTGCAAATAATCAGTGATTATAATGTGGACACTCAATCACATGATTTGTTTATACTTTCATAGATTATGACTGGAGTTACTGAATGTACATCATAACTAACCAAAAATGGCCTTTAGTGTAATGGGTAATGTGAAACTACTTTGTATAAAAATTCAATTGATTTTCCTCAAGGCATATTTGTTTTCTATAGCACAAAATGCTCCCCCATTTGCTCCCCACACTCTCCCTGAATGTGGAGCTACACAGACTAAATGAATCTTCCTCTAAGTAGTGCACTTTTTAATACTGTGTGTGGATTTTCTCGTTACAATGTATTTCCATAATGGAGACTCACTACTGAGGAACCACGGAGGAACAAGGGCAGTTGCAGCCTTTCCTGAGATCTTCATTCTTCTTGGAGAAATTTATAAGAGTTTCTCAGATTATCTCACTCTTTATAATTCTGACATTTTCTCCTCCTTACATTTTTTACTTCTTTGCAGACCCGTGGTTTGTTCTGAATTCAGTAACCTTATGCATTCTATTTCACCAATATAACGGGTGTCGTTTTTTCTTCTAAGATACATATTTCCCTTCTGAACATTTCTAACCGTTTAAATTTCAATTTCTTAAAACATGTGCATGTGTCCTTCCAAATACTTAATCAGAGTATTACAGAAAACTAATAGGCCATTTATAATTAGATTAATGCCAAGATAAGGCTCACAAAACTCAGGCTCATCAATATATAGCACTGTAGATGGATTTTTTGAAAATTGTGCTTTTTTTTTTACATGTATATGGGTTCCACGACCAGTCTTCAGCACATGCTACCTTTCCCTTTTAGGTGTCAATGTAAATTGTAAATGATGCATGATCCCTTTAATTTATTCACTTGTTTCAAACACATTGTAATCACTGCACTTTTAATCACAATTTAGCTATTGTGTTTTTAATCCTTTTTAAAAACTAACATATTTTAAAGCAGCTTTGATTTCTCTCAGTGAGAAGTTCTAGATCCATCATTTTCCCCACAGTTTTACAGGTATATGATTGACAAATAAAAATTATATACAAGCTGGCCCAAAAGTAGGTATCCAGTTGAATCAAGGAAATTCATCACAATAGACCGGAATTTGTATCATACTGTATGTACTGTATGTCAAGGTACTGAACAGATTTGATGAATGTTGCAATATTGATGGAAGACATTGCAAGCACTTACAAGATTGAACAGTGTTAAACAATTATAAATGTAATAAACAATGTAATAAAATGCAAATAAACTATACGTACACCTACCTTGGGACACCCTGTACATTTAAGATGTACAACATGAGATTTTGATGTAGGTATACAGATGAAATGACTACCATAAGAAAGCAAATTGATATATAGATAATTAAAAAAATAATAATTTTTGTCATTTTTTTAGTGGTAAGAATTCTGAGAATCTACTCTCTTAACTCTAGTTTCCCTTGGAATCATTCTGCCACAGACAAGCTTTCACTTACTTTACACAGAAGATATTTTATTAGTTTCTTTGCCTCCAGAGACGAGCATTATTAAAGACTAAATTCACCAGCCTAATGTTTACATAGCTTTGTTCCACACGAGTACTGAGGGAAAGCAGTCCCCAGAGTTTCTCAGCGATGTAAGGGCAAAAATGTTCCTCTTTTACAAAAGTCTGAGGTTTATTTAGTGCTGCTGTTTCTTTTTTTCTTATCCATTTATACTCATAGTATGTGACATCTATGTGTGGGCATACAAGTCTTATGTGTGTATAATTGCTATAAAACTTAGCCCAGATTATTGAGTCAAGGAGTCCAGGCGGCAATGCAGAAGAAAACAAGGTCACTTCGGAAAGTGGCTAGGCATTTCCTCCAAAATTAAACATATAATCCAGCAATTACATGCAGGAGAGTAGGAGAGTAATATATGTATTATATTAAAAACTAATTGAAAACATATGTCTACACAAAAATAGGTACCTGAATGCTAGTAGCAGCATTATTTATAATAATTAAAATGTATAAACAACCAAAATATTCATCAGTTGATTAAAGGATGAATAAAATGTGGTATACTCAATACAGCACAATATTATTTAGCCGTGAAATTAATTACTGACTTATTCTATAGCATTGATGGACCTTGAAAATTATATGCTTGTTGAAAGACATCTGACACAAAGGCCATACATTTCATGACTCCAAGTCTATAAAATGACCAGTATAAAAAATTCAGGGAGATTAAAAAAAAATAGATTACTAATTGCCTGGGTTTCTTTTTGAGATGATAAGAATGTTCTGGAATTATATAGTGGTGCTTGTTGCACAATTAATGTGAGTATACTAAACACCATTGAGTTGTATGCTTTAAGAGTGGATATTATGATATGTAAATATATATTTCCTTTAAAAAAATTATGAGAATAAGAAGTAGATGTTTATATAGATGTAAGCATACTTTGCCTGCCTCTGCTTCTGGCCAAACTGGAAAA
Organism: Craseonycteris thonglongyai; assembly: GCA_004027555.1. Taxonomy (NCBI): domain Eukaryota; kingdom Metazoa; phylum Chordata; class Mammalia; order Chiroptera; family Craseonycteridae; genus Craseonycteris; species Craseonycteris thonglongyai. The sequence continues at coordinate 16,382 of PVKE010031563.1, forward strand.
CAGGCGATGGATTTATCTTCCCTCTTTAACAACTAAGAAACTGAACAAAACATACAAAACAATAGTTCTTAAGATGACTTTGGATATCAGGCAAAAAGGCAGTGTTTTCTGAGAGACATGAAATGAACAAGAGAATTTCATCTTATCTCAGGTGACTTAACGGAGAAATATTCTAGGAGCAGCACAGAGTCAGGAGACAAAGGCAGAGGTTGATCTTTCTGAGTTCAGGATATGGACATAAAAATCTGGAGCAGGCAAGGCATCTAAAATTTTCATGATTGTCTGAATAAAGAAGAAAAAAACATGCTGAATCTAAAAAATAAGTGAATATATTAATTAATTTAAAAAATGATCTAATAAGTTGGTTCAGCAAGTTTGGAGGTTGCCAGATCATTATAGAAATATCAACTATATTTTTTATATAAAAACAATAAAATGAAGAAATTGAAATATAAAAACAATCCCATTAAAATGTGAAATACTTGTGATAAATCCAAATAAAAATAGGCAAACTTGTACACTCAAATCATTGCCAAGAGGCATTAAAGAAGACCTGAGTCAGTGCAGAGTTACAGTGGTTTTAGAGACCAGAAGGCTCAGTATTGCTCAGATAACAATTCTCCCTAAATTGTGATCTATAAATTTCTCGTGATCCTTATCAAAGTCACAGCAGGTTGCTAGAAATTGACTAGATAATTCTAAAATTCATATATAAATGCAAGGCACCTGGAATAGTAAAAACAATCTTGGAAAAAGAACAGCATTGAAGGACGTGCATCACCTGAAGTTGATTTATTATAAAGCTGTTGTAATCATGTCTGCATCATATTCATGGCAAGACAGACACAAGGATCAATGGAATAGAGTCCAAATGAAGGTTCAGTTATTTATATTCAATTGATTTTCAACTAAGGTTCAAAAGCAATTCAGTGGAGAAACTATCTCTTCACCAAAAAAAAAAAAAAAAAAAAAGTGTTGCTGAAACAATTGGATATCTATCTGCACAAAATGAACTTCTATTCATGCCATGCATGATCCACTTGCAAAAAATTAATTCAAAATGGCTCTTAACCTTAAAAGTGTTTTGTAAACCTATACAACTTCTAAAACAAAACTTAAGATAATTTTTTTGACCTTGATAATGCAACATTTCTTAGACTTACCAAAAGTAAAATCCATAAAATTCAAAGATCCATTAATTTGATCTCATCAAAATTAACAAGGACACTGTTAATATATAAAAAAGACTAACCGTGACAGGTAGAAAATATTTGCTAATCACATATCTGATAGCGGATATATATCTAAAATATATGAGGAGATCTTAAAATCAATAGTAAGATAGCAACCTAATTTTAAAAGGGCTAAAGTTCTTCAGACACTTTGCCAAGATGATATAATTTTTTTTTTTTTGTCAAGTGAAGATATATAAGCGTCCATCAACATTAAGAGACTAATAAGGATGGACTGGGTACCTGGGCCTCCTAAACTCTTATCTCTACACAAAACTGTTAAGAACCTGAAGTCTAATGCAATATCCTGTTTAGAACTGCCGCATGTACTTGGTCCTAGGGGGAAAAGGCAGGAGACTGGGGGATAATGGAGTATAATCCAGGGTCAGCTGCAAAAATTCAAAGCTCAGGCCTAGACTGGGGAGATCTCTTATGACTGTATTCCATGGGTGCCTTTTGTTCTAGGGGTCATAATGATGGACCCAAGTTTCAGCCCAGGTAATGACGTTTTTTAAGAAGTCTCTACCTTCTTCAAAAATGTCAAAGGAACTGGAGGATCTTGTCTGCTGTTAAGAATTCCATCATAGCACACTGAACCAAATGTCTGAACACTTCCATTTCCATGTGCACTGGGTGAAAAATGTAAGCGTCTGTGTGTGCAAGGTCAAAAATGATGGAGGGGAGATACCATGTGACTACAAGGAACCGGTTATATCCAGATATGTCTAATGTAGCAAAAACTATTACAGTGGAAACAAAATTTTCAGCCCGCCCTCATAAGACTCTGTCCGGTTAGCCCACCTGTTCTAGAGACTTTCCTTGCCACTTGAAATGGGTGGTGCAATTGGGGAATCCCATGGGGCTGGGAACTGCAAGGGGTCTCTGGAAATTCCAGACAGCATCTAGGAGCTGGGGGTAGTTGCCAGCCTTCAGCTGGCAGAAAACGAATGCTTTTAATTCTGCAGCTTCAAAGAAGTGGCTTCTGCCCAACAGTCAGTGGGAAGGCCCTTGGGGGCTGATTCCTTCCTGTTGGAGCCTCCAGGTGACAACCCAGCAGCCTTGGCTGAAGCTTTGATTGCAGCCTGTAAATTTCTAGTTTGGGAATCAGATAAGCAATTCCTGGATTCTTGACTCAGAGAAACCGGATGTTGATAAATGTATGCTTAAGTTGCTAAATGTGTGGTGTTGTGCTACAAAGCCATTGATAATAAAGTATCTGCTAAAGCAACTACTCAGAAAAGCCCAATAGTATAAAAAGTACTCAGAAAAGCCCAATATTAGGGTTAGGGTTAGGGTTAGGGTTAGGGTTAGTAAATAAAAAATAAAAAAAAAAAATAAAAAAAAAAAA